>SKCR01049063.1:0-39928 GCA_019454045.1 Zanthoxylum bungeanum
ATTTGAATTAAATCATATTACCATTATGATTACATCAAAAACTCTAGTTCGAAGAACACAATGCTTGCTTCAATCCATAAATGGATCGATTTACTTGCAAACCTTGTTTGCATGTTTTGTACGACAAAATCATCAGGATGTTGCATACAAACATCCCCAAAAGGTTTCCATTTAAGGAAAGTGATTTTGATGTCCATATGCCATATTTATAAAGAAATATGCAGCACTAGCAAGCATTATCCAAATGAATTTAATCATGGCCAACATGTGAAAAAGTTTCGTCGTGGTCGACACTATGTCGTTGACGATACCCTTTCTATACAAGCCTAGCTGTGTATATTTGTATGTTGCCATCCATGTATGTCTTCCTTGAAGACACATTTAGTACCAATAGGCACAATGCCTTCTGATTACATTAACTAGTGTCCAAACTTGGTTGGTATACATGGAATCCATTCCGGATATCATGGCACTTTGCCATAAAGGGAGTCGATACCTTGTATCACTTCATCATACGTAGCCGGTTCGTCTTCCTCAATAAGATTGATATCTACATGAGGTGAGATCAGAAACCCATACCTCCCAGGTTTTTTTCTGACTCTCTTCGACCTACGCGGTTCTTATGTATTCGAAGATTATTGGTACAGTTTCATCCCTGATGACCTGTTGGTGTTCCGTGAGGACTCGGTGCCTAGAACAGTATTACTCTGATTTTCATCGAGTTCTACTTTACTCCCACTTACCACTGCATTTTGGTATTCCTCTTAGGAAAACTGCATGGAGAGCAACAATTACATTGTTCTATTGTGAGTTGTATAAGTATTATACTTTGGTTTTCATATGAAAACCTACAAATAGGCACTTATCCGATTTGGGTTCTAGTTTGGTACCATCCAAACATTAGCGTATGCCCAGCATTCCCAAAACTTCAGGAATGAGAAACCTGGTTTCTTTCCTGTTCATATCTAATATGAAGTCTGTCTAACAGATTTTCATGGAACCTTATTCAAAATAAGTATTGTACTATTTAATGCGTATCCTCAGAAGGAAATTGGTAGCTCAGAGCGACTCATCATAAACCTTACCATGTCAAACAAAGTTCGGTTTCTCCGTTCGGACACACACCGTCAAATTGAGGTGTCCTGGGAGGAGTCCACTGTGAAAGAATACCATACTCTTTCAAGTAATCTTGAAACTCATATCTTTAAGTATTTTACACTATGGTCTGACCGTAATGTTTTAATACTCTTCCCGGACTGTATTTATACTTCGTCGTGTGTCGAAACTCTAGAATTACTCAAAAGTTTCTGACTTATGTTTCATAAGATACACATACCCGTAACTCGATGCCACATCCGTTAAAAGGTTATGAAGTAGTTATTCATATCCACCTCTAGCCTAGCTATACATGGGCCCACTTACGTCACCATGAACGAGGGCTAACAGATCGGTGGCACTTATACTCTTACCAAGTAAAAGGTGTTTTAGGCACTTTACCTAATAAACTAGATTCGTAGACATAATTTGAATTAGAATCAAATATGTCCTAGTATCCACTCTTCAAAAGTGTGAATATACGAGTCTTGTTAATGTGTCCTAGATAACAATGCCACTTTTAAGTCTCAATAGATTTATTTGTTTGAGCTTTTTTTTTTGTCATATTATATGTTTGAGATTCATTTATATTCTAAATATAAATTCTGTTATTAACATCTAATGTGATTATCTCAATATCATCTTTATAAATAAACACTTAGTGTTCTAGAATATAAAGGTATACCCGCAACGGGTTAAACTAGATACAGAGATAATGTTCTAGTCAAACTAGGTACATTATAACAGTTTCCTAATTTAAGTACATGCCCAAAGGGCAGTCCCTAAACTTAGGTTTCTATGGTTAAAACAGTGACTCATGTTTTGTTTCCGACTCATAGGTCAATCTCAATTGAAGTCAGTATCTTGCTAATCAGCAGATCCTGCACATCAATACATATATTTATGTAGCACATCCAATATCTAAAATCTAATTTTAAACCAGCAGTGGACATGTTTATAACAAACATACCTGAAGTCGGAGCCTTGCCCGTCTTCACTTCCTTCATGTCTGCCTTGTCCATATGGCAATCACGCTTCCAATGACCCCGTTTTCCAATTTAGGCAGACATCTTGGGATATGTCCTTTGTTTTCCCAGAAGACTGTGACGATTTAGCTTTGCCCCTTTTCATCACACCCTCAGAAGCCTTCGGCCAAGCCTGGCTTTCTGGATGTCGTAGTAAGATGCGCCTTGCGCTTCTTGCCCTTTTGCAAGCTCTAGCTCTGTCTCATTGAGCATAGCATTAACTCTCAAGAGTTTTCTTATTGCAATTAGTACTTCTAAGATCTAAGAATAGATATATGAAGACCCTTCAATTTCAATATCATACTATAAGGATCTAATCCTTAGTTCGGACAAAGAAATTAAGGAGTCATTGCGGCAAGCATAATGGATTGAGCACTAAAGTTATCATCACCATGAGTCTTCCAAAGCTCATGCTCCACTATTTACTCAACTCCGGGCTCAGGCCCGAGATGTCACTCTATCAAATAAAGTAACTTCTTGGCTCCCAGGACTATCCTGAGGTTTTATTCCCAATTTGAAAATTGAAGCCGCTTAAAGACATTTTCACCCAGGATTATGTTTTAAACGCTAATCTTTCAGTTATCTTGATTCCAATAGTCCAACTATCCAATCAACGATTTCAGGTACAATCGAATATAATGATTTCTATAGTCTAACTATATAATCAACTACTCTTTGATTGGTTAAATTCAAATACATTGATTACTATAATCCAATTATATAATCAACTATAAATGAAGTAGTTTGAATACAATCCAACTTTTAAATTAAAATAACAATTGAATAATAGTCAAACTAATATATATATATTAATTAATGTCGAAAATTGAAATGATCGCATATTGGCAAGTATCTAAACGAAATTGCAAATTTAATACTTGTCTCCCATTATTTTTCAGTGAGCCTCTAACCCTCAGTGGAATACTCAGGAAACCTAGTTTCCTAGTGGGCTAGGATCCCGTTAAATAACACACAACCTTGACTTTGGCCAACAAATTGTATGAAACTTAACTAGGTAGATCTCTAAGATCAATTGGATCTCATCCAATTCCTAGATCCAGTAGGTGGACCTCCAAGTCCGAAACATATATCCAATATATTTCCTAACCTTTTTTCTCTGAATCAACTAAGCCTTGGCTTTGGCTCAACAACTTAATGAAACCAGTTAAGCGTGACCCATTGACAGTGGGAAAGCTTCGTAATCGAGGCTGATGAACAAGAAGTGACCTTGATTTGGCCAAAATCACATCACAACTTCCCAGGCGTACGATATGGAACAAAGCCTTCATGATTCAAACACATCCTTGATGGACAAAGGTCTTGACTTTGGCCAACAAACCAATGCCAATCTTGGATCTTGAGAGAGAATCACTCAATGGAAGGAAAAAAATGCTTAATATAAAATGAGGGTTTTCACGTAAATGGCAACCAATTTATTATCTTTAATTAGGTCTCATCATACACTCTTAAGCATGCATTCTAAAAGCATAATAAGGCGCGATAAAATTTAATAATATACGGATGGATATATAACAAACTTGTTCCTAAAATAAATCTCTCCATTTCTCTCTCTCTCTCCGCTAGCACTATTCATACTTCTACCCAATTACATAATACTTCTAAAGAAATCTCATTTACATTGAGGGGAATTGGTAAGAAGAGAATACAATGAGAAAGAGTAATAAAGGCTGGACACGCATGTCCAATTTAATAAATTCTAAATTTATTACAACAATTTCCAAAATGCCCCCCCTTCTAATACCATCCGATATACATTATTCATACATACATCCAAGTATTCACACAAAGCATGTTATCAATCAATCTAATCCAAGTTTTAATCTTTGATTAGTGACCATCCAATGTTCAAACAACGATTTGATTTGCGCGAGTCCTACTCGTTTAAGAATAATACTCAAAGTACGTATTCTTGAATTATATCGAACTACAATTTTAAATCCAATTTAAATTGTATCCAATACTAATTATATTTAATTCCAAATTAAATAATTACACTTTCAATAGTGCCTTTTAGACTTGGATTCCAAATCCAATCTTAACGGGTCTCAAAGGCCCAATTAGTATCCATACTATTCAATTAAAGTCCAATGGGCTTTCAATTAATTCTTAGGCATGGGTTTTGGCAATAATGGGTCAAACCCAAGATGCCAAGGCCCAATTAGGATCACCCTATGCCAAAAATCAATATAGGCCTATTAGGGACAATTAAATTTTAAAGGCCCAATTATCATATTTGGACTTTATGGAAATGGTTTTAGGCCCAATTGGATCCAACCAATTATCCTAAACCAAACTTGGCCCAACCAAGTCCATTAAGCCCAAATACAATAAATTAAATTAATATCATTCCAAATTACATATTAATCTCATTCAAGTGTAATTACCACAATTAATTAACTAACCTAATGTTTCCAAAACATTAATTAATCCAATTAATCATGCTCTTTAATTCCAATTCATGTCCAACATAAATTGAAGCAAAATCAATCTTATAACATGCATCAAGGCTCACGACAAAGGCATACAAAAATCATTCAATTTGATTTCAATCTAATTAAATCAACATCTAAGATTTCTATCATGCCAACAACACATCCAATTGTCTAATTTTCAAAAATTACCATGAGCAACCTAGGGGTACATTCGGCCAAGCATGAAGAATTAGGGGTTTTTGATCTAATCAATTTATCACAAATCCAATCATATACAAATCCAATTCAACATCATATAAACTCAACCCAACAATCAATTTAGGCATTTCATGCTCCAATCACAAAAAACCCAAATTAAAGTTTAGAACCCTAGATTTTCAAATCAAACTTAGATGCCCTGATACCATTGTTAGTGTTCCTAGAACATGCCAAGATCGTCTAAGAGTGATTGTGTGTGAATTATCAAGAGAGTTGCGGAATACTCACATTGATTGGTTGAGGAGATTTCAAAAATTCCTTCTTTGTTGGATGTGTTGGAAGCTTCGGAGCTTGAGATCGAGTTCCAAACTCTCGGGTGAGTCTCCCTATCACCTTCCTTTGACTCCTTAAGTGCTAGCTATGTAGATTTTTGAAGCAAAAATCCATGGGAGAGAAGAGAAAGTCACGCCCATTTGAGAAAGAGAAGAGAGATGGTTGTTGTGATATTGTAAAACTGCACTTCTAAAGTGGACCAAATTAAAATATTTAGTGATTTTGAGTGTTGGAATAAGTTTGAGTGTGTTATAAATAAGCCATGCCATCTTTCAACAAATCAAACTCATTTTTTATGCCTAACCACTTCCATCACATGTCTAACATGTGATGTAAGTGAAGTGGGTCCCACCACTTTTAAATTCCAAATTTAAGTCGGCTAATCCAACACGCAACTTCGCTTGGGCTCGGGTTCACTTAATTCCAAATTAAACGAATTTGTCGTTGCGACTTAATTAAATCCAATTTAATTAAATAATAATGCCTAGCAAAATTATTACGAAAGTCGCTTGCGAATTAATTCTAATTAATTCGTTCGCTAGAATTAAAATCCAATTTAATTCCGCTTTGAAATCCGATTTCATTTAATATATCCAATATATTACTTTAGCCCAAATAAATAAATTAAATAGTAAAATCTAATTTAACTATTAATTTACTTTACCGATAATTCCAAATTAATCGAGTTCTCTCTTCTCGTCGAATGTAATCCCAGATAATTCTCGACGCAATTAATCCAGATTAATTTTCTCTCTTTTAAATAATCCCAGATTAATTATTGTCGTAATTAATCCCATATCAATTTTCTCTCTTCTCATAATTAATCCCAGATTAATTCTGTTCGAGTCAAACATCATCGGTGAATCTTGGGAGGCGACCCAAGAGATCCCTGGATATGTTGTAGTAAATATGGTCATCGGACTATCCGAATACGTGCGTACCAGGTACCACGTTCTTACCGATTTACAAGACATGGTTGGCTTCTAGCAAAGCACCGTGCCTACCCAATTCTCCAGAAATATTCTTTAAAGGAATATTTAATCTTTGTCAGGCGTACATACGTAGTATTGCGTATTACAATCCAGTATCTAATGTCACATGCTAGGCCTGAGGCTGAAATTATGTCTGCCCTGTACGAAGCATATATCGGATCTTTGGTAACTAGTCTCTATAATCGGATAATCATGACCTTGTCATATTATCCCGATAGCTGCAGCATACAAGAGTACCAGTTTCGTATCCTGCGTGATCATCATCTCCATATGACTGAAGTGATACTTCCATCTTGACATCACACCCAATACACTGCGATTCTCAGTATACCCAGAAGAGGCGTACACAGAACTCGTTAAAGCCTCGGATGACCAAAACCAAAGTATACCGATTGTCGCAAGTATTAGCGATGCAATTCTCAGGTTAAGACCAAATACACCTACCCTGATTCGGATTCCCATAGACACATAGTCATACTACCAATGGGATTCCGATGGGTCTATCCAGAGCGAAGCTGTTTCCGTACCATTGGTAAACAGAACCTCCTATTACACTTGCATGAGTATCCAATACCCAAACATATGAGAACTATGCCGTTACGCTTCCATAACACGCAAAAGTGCAATACTAGTCTATTCCGCATTATCGATGTCCAGTCTCGATAATACTACGTCTAGGGATATTTATGATTAACCTTATGGATTAATATTGTCTCATATCTTATTAATCTGGTACTGATCATATGGACTTTTATCATTTATAAATTCCGGTAATCCAATTATAAATGATAAAAGAGCATTTTCCTTTGTCACATAGTTAATTTGTACAACAACATCATGTTCTGTACAATAATGATGCTATGGGTCATAATTGTCCAACATGTATAGCCATAGTTAGAACTTGAACTTAATGAGATTGACTTAGATTAATATCATAGGAATATAGGTAATTGAACTAAGTTAGGCGTTTCTTTTTGACCATCGAAAGAGGCTTGTAGATAACTTTGTGTTCTTGGTTAATAATTCATTATACTTGATCAATTATAAATATATGATATTAATTTAAGGTAATATTATGCGGAAGTTATGATCCTAGATTCTCTTATCCTGATATTTTCTTGTGCTTATTGTTTATTTTCTTTTTACTTTTATTATTTAATAGTTGTCTCTTCATAAACACTAGTCTAAATAAGGTTAGGAATGATAAAACTTTAGTCTTGGATAGTAATAAAAATTCTTAATACGATTGATATTTTATACTATGTGTGCGATATGTGCACTTGCATGCTATAAACAATCACTATCATTTGCATGAATTATTGATAGCAAACTTTTGGTGAGGCTCATATCATTAGTTTGACTAGTTTGGAAAGGATGGATACCAACTGCAGTCTGAAGGCACATGTCATGTGTCCACTTTTGTGTATTTCTTTTATCGCGATAGGCCAGGAGACCGAATGATGTTTTTGTACATGGATATATAAAGTTAATTTATGTAACTCTTGTGTAATATATGTAATATATTCATGTTTTCAATAATTTTTCATATTAGGACAAGTTCTCGGTAATACATGTACATGTTCATTCATGATATTACAGGTTTGTACAGGTTATATTATGGCATGTATGTCTATGTCAGTGGCTTATGGAGATTGTGACACTCATGTCTGTCATGTCATAGATATACTAGGATGTGACAAAGTTGTTATCAGTGTATTTTCTTAGAGGTCTATGATTTCAGTGGTAGGGTTATGATTTCTTGCATATGAAATATGTCCGAGATACTTATATGTAGGGCATCACCCCTCATGGTTCAATCGGATCTTAGTAAGTCTTCTAATTAATGTAGATAGAGCCTCTTATGTATATAATAAGTTGCTTAACTTTTCCTTTATTCTCGAAATAGAAACTTACGACTCCCAAGAGGCACATGCTCTCTAGGGAAAGTCCAGTAACCCCCGCATCTGGGAGAGATCATTTATGACCCCATGAATTTATAGGTGAACCTAGGGAAGCCTTGCAGATGGAAATCTTGCGCGAGGCATGCATCAAAGCAACAACAGCAACCACTTTAACCTCTAGTAGAACAACAACCCCACATATCTCAGTTCCCCAACAAGAGAATGTCCAGCCACCAATTCAAATCCTAGTTGAACAGAGACAAGAAAAAGTGGTATCACCTCTTGACATCCGTAAGATGCATCTTCCTACGTTCTTTGGTATGGAACCTGGTGCAGATCTTTATCGATTTATCGAGGACTCCAACAGAATTTGTGTGATGTACATCAGTCAGATCAGTTGAACTTGTGAGATTTTAGTTGAAATACATTGCTTATGAGTGGTTTAGTTCTCTCGTTGCTAGGAGGAGTGTCTTAGAATCACCTTTAGCTTGGTCAGAATTCAGTCAAGCTTTTCTAGCTTATTTCTTGCCTAAAAGTGTTCGGGATGCCAGGACAAGAGTTTGAACACATAGATTAGAAAGAACAGATGACAGTCAAAGAATATGATATACATTTTACCAGACTTTCATGTTACGCTCCATATTTGGTGAGCACGAAAAAACTAAAGGTAGAGAGATTTTTCAATGGTTTGAAAAACTATCTATATAGATCAATATAGATATCAGACAACCAGTTATGCTTATTTTTTGGATGCTCTCTTGTGATAAGTGGAAAATATATCAATATTTACCGTCCCTTTTACTTAATATTTTGTATAGTTTCTTGAATTTTATCAATATTTTGATGTGTTTTGTGTATTTTGTAGATAAATAAGGTTTCGGGACTTACTGGAAATAAATCAGAGCTAAAATAACAAAAAACGGATAAAAGGACAAAATTGTCATTTAATGCGTCATGACACGAATGTTCTCTACGTTGTGACGTGCTATAGTCACTACTCTGTCGACACTTATCATCATGACATCAGCACAACAATTCAGCCTACCGACACCACACGTCATTACTTACGTCAACATGACGTCAGCGTCGTGACGCACCCAACTTCACATGTCGCGACTCCAAGCCAATAATTCTATCGACAGCCACGTGTCATCATCTCGTGAAAGCCGAATACACATATCGAAGATCAATGGCATGTCACAACGTGCAAGACTTCACTCGTCGTGATGCGCAGGACCAAGTTTTACCTATAAATTGAGGCAGAAATCAGAATGAAAATTCATACCTTATTATGGGGATTTCCTTAAGAAATGGCATGATAAAAAATAGTGCACAGACAACTAGAACTGGGGCAGCAGGTGTTGTTATAAAATTCACGGTTGAAACTTTTCCCTGGAAAGCTGCAATCAATGTGGTCAGGTGTATTTGTGATTACTCAGGTGTTACCTTATAAAGTAGTTGAGATATACAACCCCAAGTCCAACAACACATTCAAAGTTAACAGCCAGCATGTCAAGCAATACTGGAGGGAATCATTTGAGCGACAAAAATAAAGTGTCACACTTTCAGATCTAGCCTAATGTTCGGGCAGACATGTCTAGCTAACGACGTTAAACTTAGCGCTAGCAGAGAGGTAACCCATGAAATTTTTGTATATATTAAGATTTGGTGTGTTTTATTTTTGTGTGTTTTATTTTTGTAGGTAAATTCACATTTCAGGATGGAAGACGTTCTCACAAATCTTCACAAGCAATTTCCTTCTCTCCCTGAAAACTCTCTGATGAAAGTCTACAAAGCTCGCATTAAACGAATGAGACTTCTGATGATCAAAGGTATTCCTAATGACATTCGTTGGTTAATTGATGCACGGGTCCAATTGGCAGGTGAGTCTTCTGACTCTTCTATTTCATATCTGCCTGGTTTAGGAAAAAAACACATGCTAAGAAAAGAAGAGCTAAAAGATTAGGTTTTTCTATAAATATACACGCATGACATGTAATACTCGTTGTCGTTCTTTAGGAATGATGTCTGATAACCGCGAAGATAAAATTAAATTCATTAGGGATGGCATGATTAAGGAGACTTTAGATGACATATCATGACTCTTGAGGCGTATCCCAGTGGATATGTGTATCACGCAATTCGCATGTTACATACACAATTCCGAAAAAGAAAGGCAATAATTAGGTCTTAGGAATCTGACTTTAAAAGACCCTGTTTGCCAATTTATAAGAAAATTGGATGGGAAGCTTGTCTCTGACGCATAGATGTCATTCAAGCGGTTACTTCTTATAAATATTATTATCTCTTTGTCTTTAACTAATAATTATGATTTGTTTTGTTTTATTTTCGCTGACAGGATCCAGACTTTTTGACTTTCACGATTTATTTTACTGTTTAGATAATAATTGTCATTCGGCAGTTACTAGTGCTATTATTCTCACCCCTTTTTAGGTTCTATAAAATCAGCTCGTTATTGCACTCTTGAAGACATCTAGATTTGAGAAAGAAATGCATAAAAAAATGGAAGCAACTTAAAGAAGACGAGTTGTTAACATCTGTGTATTTTGAGGTACTAGTGTTGGTTCTAAACCAGAGTTCGTTGAGGCAGCACAGGAATTAGGTAGAGTCATAGCTGAAAGGAATATGCACTTAGTATATGGCGGTGGCAATCTTGGACTAATGAGGTACATTTCAAGGGCCGTACAGGAAAGAAAAGTCAAGTTTTGGGAATCATCCCAAAACCTTTGGCAGATGTGAATCTTATAGGACCATCAAACAGAGAGGAATGCATCGTGTCAGGTATGTTTGAATGACTGGTTGAAATGATTAACTGTGCTGATGCTTTTATTGCTTTGCCATGTGGCTTTGGCACGATGGAGGAATTTTTACAGTGCTATATTGGCTGAACTTGAACTACAACACCAGAAACCAATTGGAATGTTTAATGTTGATGGATTTTATAACTTTCTTTGTGTGTTTCTTGATGATGCCCGAAGAAATGGGTTCATGTCAAAACCTGTAAAAGATATCCTCTACACTGCCATAACTGCCCATGATTAATTGACCAACTTTTAGCCTTTGAATCAAAAATTAACTCTATCCATTTCAAGATAAACTGGTCTGATAATGATCATGGTAAAAAGCGTCAGATAAATCTAGATCTTAAACTTTAATTTCATTTTTAGATGTAGAATTCCAGCTAACCAGGTATTATCTTTTAAACTCTTCTTCTTCTTTTTAGACATTGGGGACAATGTCTCTATTAGGTTTGGGGAAGGGGAATAGTTGATTAGGTGGGAACACAGGAACTGGGCGACGCATCTTGTCCAGGGCTCGCGGCCCGGTCGGGAGTACGGAGTAGCCACGGGGGACTAAACCGGAGAATAATGGAGTCGCCACCCGGTGTGAACCGGGAAAATGAGATTTAAGGCCGCACTCACCCCTCGCAAGGGAAGACCTCAAACCATTGGGTTCGGAATGGTCCCTTACTTATGCCACTTGTAATGACAGGATTTATGTAATAATTTAATCAGGCTTAAGTAGCACTTATTTCCAAGAGTATCATGCTTCTGAATTCACGGGTACAAAATAAAACTTATACATACATTTCACATATATCTCACATCTAAGAACACATGCCTGAAAATACCTCAAAGTAACAACGAACATACAACTTCATTCCGCATATCATATTCATGAAAAACACAAGCATACATAATAACCGCACAAGAATACATGTGAGCACTTTTCCAAGTGATACGTGGAATTGTATCCCAAGTACAGACCGCATTACCGTCCATTCGGAATCGGCTACAGAATTTATGTCTGGGTTTCCATCCGATATATCACAAGAAATAATACTCCAAAGTCATCATGGCATAGGTATATGAATCGTAATGCGTTAAATCAAGACTAAGGCACATGACACAACTAATGGAATAAACATGCTTTTCATTATTATGTGCACAAAGATAAAAATGACTATGTGTGGTTCCATAAAAAAATCACCTAAGAAACAATTATAAATGGCATGTGATGAATATGTCTCAGTTCAGTGTGTTCGCGTTCGTGTAGCGTTCGTAAACGCGTTCGAACGGTAAACAGAAGGTTCACGTTCGTATGGCGTTTGATAACGCGTTCGAAAGAAAATGAAACAGAATGCTCACGTTCGTATGGCGTTTGTTAACGCGTTCGAACGGAAATGAAACAGAATGCTCACGTTCGTATGGCGTTCATGAACGCGTTCGAACGGAAAAGAGACCTGATGCATGATAAAGCAAAATGCATGCGTGTTCGAGTTACGTTCGTAAACGCGTTCGAACGGGAACAGACCTGATGCATGAAATAGGACGCAATACATAAACAACAAAATAAAGGGGTGCGGCGAAGTACTGCCGTAAAGGTGGCCTTTTGGGGCTCTTGGTCTCTCAAAGAGAGGACCTTTAGACCAACATACTAAGCCCATTCGCGTCACATCACAATACATGAAATAAAGACAATAAAAGTGTTGGACTTCGTATGCCCAATTGAACGTACATTCAACCCAAACACACTTCGTCCAGCGCGAAGAAGTAGTGTCACAAAGGTGGCCTTTTAGGCTCTTCATATCTCAAATAGAGGACCTTTGGACTAACTCACTAAGCCCATACGCTCGATCGCATCATACATACAAAAATAGAGCCAATCATATCAAAACCAAGTATGCCCGATTGAACACATCTTACATCCGATCCGAATACACATCAACCGGCGCGGCAAAGCATCGTGGTAAAGGGTTTTAACCCCTCCCCATAATGGATCTTTCATTCCACTTACTAAGCCCATGCGCTTGATTGAACCATGCATAAAAAGATAAAGACAATAATATCAAATTAAGTATGCCCGATTGAACGTATCTTGCATCCAACTGAACACACATCAACCGGCGTGGCAAAGCATCGTGGTAAAGGGCTTTAACCCCTCCCCATAGGGGATCTTTCATTCCACTTACTAAGCCCATGCGCTCGATTGAATCATGCATAAATAAACAACATACAGAATTCAAGTGACGAAAAATAACAAAAGCAACACAAAACAAAAAGGGTGCCGTTTACTCAAGCGGTACGTGGAGTTGTGTCCCGAGTACAGATCATATTACCGTCCATTCGGAATCGGCTATGAAATTTATGTCCGGGTTTCCATCCGATATACCGCGAGAGTTGACACGTCTCTCATTTTATTCCACAGCCACAACATACTACATCTCATAATTCATGCATATTTATCTACTCAAGGGCCACAACATGCATTTCAACATGACAATCATGCAAGTAATATTTAATAAATAATACAAAAAAAACGAGTGTGAAAGATACCCTCAGGTCTAACCTTTTTTGCCAACTTTCAGGCTTGTGTTTCACGGACGTCGGAAGGGTACAACTCCTCAACTTCTCCGGTTCACTGGTTTAGCGTCCTAGCTCACTGCTTTGCTGTTTTGCTTGCGGTTCGAACCCGTTCTGCTCCTGTTCGACCTCTGTTTTGCTGCTCACTGCTCAGGCCACCTGTTTTGACGTTTCAATGAACTGTTCTAAGTTTGTGTGTGTTCTTAGTGCAGTTGTGTGTGATTATTTTAAGGATTGTGAATGCAGTCTCTTTATGTTACTGTTTTTAAGATTTTTAGGCAATGTTTTAAGTGTATTTTGCTGCAGTTTTAGGGGTTAAATTACTGCTGTTTGGGCGTGATTTAGGGACTGGTTTGGGTCAGTTTGGTGGGAAGGGGGCTGCTGTTCGGGGGTACTTTAGTGGCTGTTTGGGGCGTGTTTGGGCTGTCATTGGGGATATTTTTCGGTGATGTGTGGAGGCTTAGGGGGTTGCTATTTTCGGTGGTGATTAGGAGTTGTTTTGGTGGTTGGAGGGGGTGTGAATGGCTATTGTATTTTCGGTAATATGAGAGTGTTTGAGGGCTTGTTGTTTTCGGTAATGTGAGAGTGGGGGTGAAGAGAGTTGTTTGTTATTATGTGTATGAGCTAGGGGTTGGAAATTCTTTTCTTCTTTTTTTTTGTGATGGGCGTGAACTAGGAGAGCCAATGCCTTGGAGAGGAGTGGTTTATATAGAGAAAGGCTAAGGCTTCATCTTGTCTCACAAGGAAGGGATTTTGGCATTAAAGAAGAGATATGATTTGGTGGTTTGAGCAAGGAAAGTCAAAGATTGAGGGGGGACAAATCTTGGCTAGATTAGGAATACAAAATATTTAATTGGTTATGATTGATTTTAATTAGGCATGACATCTTTTTAATTTAGTATGTGATTTGTTTAGTTAGGAAGTTAATATATTTGATTTCTCATTAGGTATGATTATATTTTGTGTTTTATTTAATTGGTAAATGGTTTAAATATTTTATTTAATATTTAATGTTTAATTTAATTAAATTGGGATGTGTTTTATGGGCTTTGGGGAACTAATTGGGCTGGGGTGCGAGGTAGCAGCAAAACCAGAAACACCGACGCCGTTCGAACGCCAATTCGAACGCCACACGAACGTCCGAAATCTGCCTGACGTTCGAACGAAGTAACGAACGCGGCACTAACGAAGACAGTGAGCTTGTGAAATAAACTTGATGACGTACTTATTCTGAATTTCCCCTTCCGACCTCCGTTTCCCGTAATATCCTTAGCTAAAAAGGTGGTGCCTCCAACTGAGACTCATCATCGGGCTTCACATGCAAAAATGCAATGCCTACAGTCGCCCCCACTTTGATGGGACTTGTGCAGTGTGTGACTTTGAACAATCCTATCAAAATTATGCAATGCATTTTCACTTACCTGGCTCGTCTGATGCCTCGAGCTGAGTTGGTGCTGCAAGTGGACCTCGATCCTGGGACGCATCCCAATAACAGCAACCGACAATGGGGGCACCTTGACCCTGGGCATCTCGACCCAACACCGCTGATAATAGGGACCTCGCCCTCGAACTGATGATGTAGTGGGCACCTCGACCCATAACTACAACTGACAATGGGGGCACCTCGACCCTGGGCACCTCGACCCAACACCGCTGACAATAGGGACCTTGCCCTCGAATTGATGATGTAGTGGGCACCTCGACCCTGTGCACCTCGACCCGGAACTACAACTAACAACGGGGCCTCGCCCTCAAGCTGATATGGGCCTCGCCCACAAGCCGACATGATATGGGCCTCGCCCCTTTGGGACTCATCCCCAAAGACTGAAATCGCGTTGACGCTGCTTGGCTCATTTCTGCCGTTTTCTCCTTTCTTTGAACCTGCGAACACAAAAAAACAAACACGAAGAGAATGCAATGTTACGTGTATGCATGAATGATTTTCTGATTCCGTTGGGTTAGGTCTTCTGTCAATTCCCGTAGTGACTGCTCGGTCTTCTCTCCCTCAGGCAAGTATTGCTTTAATCTGTCTACGTTGATCGGTTCGGTGAACTCGTTTCCCTCCAAATCTGATAGCTTCACTGCTCAATTTCCCATTACCTTCTGCACTATGTAAGGTCCTTCACAGTTAGGTCTGAATTTTCCTCTTGGATCTGTCGTCGACGGCCTCGACTGCTTAAGTACCATATCACCCTTTTTGATCTTGGTGGGACGTACTTTCTTGTTGAATGCCTGGGCTAGTCTCTTCTGATACAACTGCATGTGATACAAAGACTTCGTTCTCTTCTCATCCAATAGTGCTAACTGATCAAACTTATGTGCGGCCCAATCCTGTTCCGGTAATTCTGCTTCTGTTAATACCCTCATAGACTGTATCTCCACTTCTACCGGCAATACTGCTTCCATTCCATAGACCAAAGAGTAAGGTGTGGCCCCTGTTGCTGTCCTCACTGATGTTCTGTACCCCCACAGAGCATATGGTAGTTTCTCAGCCAAATCTCTGCAATTTTCTGTCATCTTGGCTAAAATTGTCTTTATAGTCTTATTGGCTGCCTCAACTGCCCCATTTGCCTGCGGCCTGTACGGTGATGACTTGTGGTGGCCTATCCCGTACCTCTGTAACATTGCATTTGTCTCTCCTTGAAACTGGACCCCGTTGTCTGTCACTACATGATGCGGCATACCATATCGACAAATGAGGTTCCGAGCTATAAACTTTGCCATCTGCTTTGCTGTAACATTACGGAATGATTCGGCTTCCACCCACTTCGAGAAGTAATCTACTGCCACTACTATGAAGCGATGCCCATTTGATGCATTCGGTCGAATTTCTCCAATCATATCAATTCCCCATACTGAGAAAGGCCACGGCTCTGACAGCCCGTGTAACTTTGTGTGCGATAAGTGATTCAAATTACCATGTGCTTGACAGTCATGACAGTGCTTTACCATCTTCGCGCAGTCTGTTTCCATGGTTGACCAATAAAAACCTTGTCTCACTATCTTGCGGGACAGATTCAACCCGTTCATGTGCGGACCACATACCCCGGCGTGTATTTCTTCCATTACATGCTGAGCTTCTTCTTTTCTCAAACACTTAACTGGATACCGTTTGCCTGCCTCTTGTACAGTTCCCCTTTAAGATCTCAAACACTTCAACTTCTGAATGGCTATTCTGTCTTTTCTGCCTGCCCCTTCCGGGAGTTCACCATGTTCCAGATACCTCTGAATGTCATAATACCAAGGTTTACCGTCGTCGACCTCAACTCCCAGAATTCTTTCTATCTCATAAACAGGTCTGCTCGCTGTTGTCAGTATCAACGGTCTCATCACTAACTTTTCTGGATTTTCCCAAGTTGCTGCAAGTGTAGCCAATGCATCTGCCATCTGATTCTCTTCTCTCGGTAAATGCTGAAACTTACACTCGGGGATAACCTGTGCCAACTTTCTGAGGTGAAAAAGGTAAGGTTTCAACAGTTCTTCTTTCAATTCCCATTCTCATCGCATCTGCTGGACTACCAACATAGAATCTCCGTAGACTTCCACACTCCCGGCCTTCAAGGCTATCAATGCGGTCAAACCAAAAGCACATGCTTCATACTCGGCCATGTTATTAGTCACTCTGAATGTCAACCTCTTGGCTAAAGGCAAAGTCTCTCCCTCGGGGGTCACTATCACGATCCCAATTCCGGCTCCCTTGTAATTCACTGCTCCGTCAAAATACATCTTCCATCTCTGGACTGTTATTGCTTGGATCTCTTCATCTGGAAATTCAAACTTATACTGATCCCCCTCAGTATTTTCTGCAGCCTCAACCACTTCTCTACCATCTGTCAAAACTTCCTTACCCTTCTCCGCCATATCATTGTAAAAGCGACCGCTACGCGTCATTCCCCTTACTTCTTCCTCATCACTGCTAGAGAAATCAAGCCAAAAGCTTTTCCCCTGCTCTGTCTCATCTTCATTAGTACTATCCCAGATTCCAAGGCAAAAGGCTTGAGGGTGGAAGGATTTTAGGACAAGGTCTTCTGGGAGGCCAGAATTGATCATATAGGCTGGTGGCGGTACGGCGCGGTAATTGGGTAAGGGGTTTCTGTGTGTGTCAGGCTGTTATGTTTCTGGGTCAGGTATTTTCTTGGAGTCTATCAGGTCTTGGATTTCATGGCGGAGTCGGGCGCAATTGTCAGTGTCATGGCCCTTTTGTTGGTGAAAGTGACAGTAAAAGTTTAGGTTATAATGTGATGGTAGGGGATTGGGTAATGGTTTGGCTTCCAAGGGTTTTAAAAGCCCTTGCCTCTTCAGTTTCTCTAGCACCTTTGACAGGGGTCTTCCCAAGTTAGAAAACTGCCGGTTCCGGATAGCGGCAATCTCAGCAGAAACGGGTTTTGCTCCCGATGTTCCCCCAATGGGCCTCCTGTTCAGACCATATAATTTTCTATTCTCGGCCTCTTCTTCCTCAATGTCCATGACAGTTTCCCTCAACTGCCGAAAGTCTACAATCATGGAGGTCATCCTCCTCAACTTACTGTAAATGGAGGGCTTGGTGCCCTTGATGATCATTTTAATCTGGTCCTTCTCCGAGGGCCTAGTCTGCATTTTCAACAACTGACCCCTCCATCGGTCCACATACTCCTTAAAACTCTCCTCCGCTTTCTGCTTAACATTTTCCAGATCGCGGAGTGACAGGTCGATCTCTAGGTCAGTGACATACTGCTTCAGGAAAGCATCAGCCAACTCCTTCCAATCTTCCTTCACTTTCTTTTCCAAACTGTGGTACCACACCATGGGAGCTCCCTCGAGCGACATTCCAAACATTTTCTGTACTTGGCGCTGAGACAGGCCAATTGAACTCATGACTGATACAAACTATCGGAGATGCACCCTTGGATCCCCATTCCCGTTAAACTTAGCCATATCAGGCATCTTGAACTGTGCCGGCAACTGTTCCTCGAAAGTCAGTGTGTCATAATCCAGCAGATCCTCATTCTTACCCCTCATCTTGCGGGTAACCGACTCAACCTGATCCCGAAGTTTATGTAACTCTGCCTGAGACCCAGATACTCTGTCTGCTGCATACTCTGCCATATCATCATCAAAAGCGGGGGTATCATCCCCCAATCTGTTCGGAGATTCCTCTTGCCTCACATCCCCAGAATTAACCCCGGCACGAGACCCAGCTATACCAGCCATAGCAGTAGTCAAAGCCTGCAACTGTTCAGTGATATTGGCGAGACCGTTCTCTAACTGATCCATACGGGACACCTCATTATCGGATTCACTCATACTTGTTCTTTTAGTGAGTCTTGTCCCTCTCTAACCTAAACGGTATCTATGATGTCTTTTTGAGACATAGATAGTGTTAACATGATATATGTACGTATGAGGTGCATGAGATGCATGTAACATATATAACATACTAAATCAATTATAACTCTCAAACAAATCGGCCGTTATCATTTTAAAATCTTTCGGGCTAATTGTCATAAGAGTGAACCCATCCCAGTTTAAATGGCCCAATGAGTTCACATCTCATGACAAAGTGCCCGACTAAATCCAAATGGTAACGTTCCGAACACAATCACAAAGTGGCCCATCAATCACTTAGAAGCCTTTGGCCCAATAGTCATGAAATACGTTCTTGTCCCAGTTTAAATGGCCCAACAAGCCCATATCCCATGACAAATGGTCCAAATGGATCTAAACGGCGATGTTCCCAAACATAAGCATAGAAGAAGGATGATGCAAACATGACATAATAATTTCTACATAATGGCCTATCAACATTTCAGAAGCTTTTGGCCTAATAGTCATAAGGTGCGAACTTGCCCCAGTTTAAATGGCCCAGCAAGCCCGCATTTCTTACAATAGTCCAACTGCATCCAAATGAGGATGGTCCACAAGCACATATTCAAGGAAATAATTGTTACTTTAGCCAACCCGGTCTATGGGTGGGTTAGCAAGAGTATAGACAAAGGCTCTCACCGGCGAAGGATGGTCCACAACTAGGTCTCCCCACTCAAGGGTTCGAGCAACCAAGTGAGCGCACCCTTTTTTATACACTAAGGTACGTGCCAATGAGCTATGGTGTGTGACGGACTGTCAAATGGATTTCCCATTGTAGATTCCCCAGAGGGAAGGTGGAGCGAGGCTCACTTAAATACCCAAGCCTCTTAGGCTCTTATCGCTTGGTGTCAGGAATAAACAACGAGTCCTCCAAATTTGTCCATCACAATAGGCTATGAGTAGATGGCTATCTAGGTGCCTTCACAGCTTTTCCTTCTAGAAAGGTAGTGAATGAAGGAAGACACCAAACCATTACCTAGCCTCAAAATGCCTTTGATTAAACCCTCACTTTATCCACTATAGACACGGTCAATTAAAACATAAATCCAAACATCACAAGACAATATTCGGGGCCGATTCTCTATCCCCAGTGGAGTCGCCAGACTGTGGGAACACAGGAACTGGGCGATGCATGCTGTCCAGGGCTCGCGGCCCGTCGGGAGTACGGAGTAGCCACGGGGGACTAAACCGGAGAATAATGGAGTCGCCACCCGGTGTGAACCGGGAAAATGAGATTTAAGGCCGCACTCACCCCTCGCAAGGGAAGACCTCAAACCATTGGGTTCGGAATGGTCCCTTACTTATGCCACTTGTAATGACAGGATTTATGTAATAATTTAATCAGGCTTAAGTAGCACTTATTTCAAAGAGTATCATGCTTCTGAATTCACGGGTACAAAATAAAACTTATACATACATTTCACATATATCTCACATCTAAGAACACATGCCTGAAAATACCTCAAAGTAACAACGAACATACAACTTCATTCAGCATATCATATTCATGAAAAACACAAGCATACATAATAACCGCACAAGCATACATGTGAGCACTTTTCCAAGTGATATGTGGAATTGTATCCCAAGTACAGACCGCATTACCGTCCATTCGGAATCGGCTACGGAATTTATGTCTGGGTTTCCATCCGATATATCACAAGAAATAATACTCCAAAGTCATCATGGCATAGGTATATGAATCGTAATGCGTTAAATCAAGACTAAGGCACATGACACAACTAATGGAATAAACATGCTTTTCGTTATTATGTGCACAAAGATAAGAATGACTATGTGTGGTTCCATAAAAAAATCACCTAAGAAACAATTATACTTGGCATGTGATGAATATGTCTCAGTTCAGTGTGTTCGCGTTCGTGTAGCGTTCGTAAACGCGTTCGAATGGTAAACAGAAGGTTCGCGTTCGTATGGCGTTTGATAACGCGTTCGAACGGAAATGAAACAGAATGCTCACGTTCGTATGGCGTTTGTTAACGCGTTCGAACGGAAATGAAACAGAATGCTCATGTTCGAATGGCGTTCATGAACGCGTTCGAACGGAAATGAGACCTGATGCATGATAAGGAAAAATGCATGCGCGTTCGAGTTGCGTTCGTAAACGCGTTCGAACGGGAACAGACCTGATGCATGAAATGGGACGTAATACATAAACAACAAAATAAAGGGGCGCGGCGAAGTACTGTCGTAAAGGTGGCCTTTTGGGGTTCTTGGTCTCTCAAAGAGAGGACCTTTAGACGAACATACTAAGCCCATGTCACATCACAATACATGAAATAAAGACAATAAAAGTGTTGGACTTCGTATGCCCAATTGAACGTACATTCAACCCAAACACACTTCGTCCAGCGCGGTGAAGTAGTGTCACAAAGGTGGCCTTTTAGGCTCTTCATCTATCAAATAGAGGACCTTTGGACTAACTCACTAAAATGCCAAATTGTACAAAGGTCGCGAAGCGCCAAAATTACCAAAATGCCCTTTTGTCCAATTTTCACTGTTTTGGGCCCAAATCACCTCCAGAGAGTCCTGAAACTTTATTTATCTACAAAATAACACAAAAACATCACAATATTCACAAAACTCAAGAAACTATACAAAATATTAGGTCAAATGAATGGGAAATAGTGATATAATTACCAACTCATCACACCCCCAAACCTAAAATTTTGATAGTCATCGAGCAAAACATAGAATAAAATAACATAAACATCTTTAAAATAAAATTTAACTAAGCCACTTTCGTAGGGATCACATTTGCATTTAGCGTATGCAACAAGCCTTTAAACCCCCAGGTGTCCCTAGTGGACGAGTTGTAGTCTCGTGAGGGTTACAGCAATGATACCCACAAACATTTTACAAAAGTAAAAAGGTAATGAAACTAATGCACACAAAAACAAAAAGACAAGAGAAAAGAGAATAAAGAAGTTAGTGACTAATCAGGTGAAACTTCTACTCCAAGTTACTAGTTGTTTTTTTCTTTCTAAATTACTGAATAAGTAAATTCTCCGATTATATTTACCATTCTCCATATACACAGCCAACAAAATATTAAACAACTCATTTTTGCCCAAAAAAGTCATAAGTGTTGATGATAAGAGAGAGTAATATTTATCCTAAAGTTTTACCAGAATTCACACCTTTTGTAGCAATGAAATAATTTTTTCTGATTTTTCTGATTTTTTCTTAGATTTGTTTTATTTTTTTATTTATTTATATATAATATCTTCCATCTATGTAACGAGTGTTGGGTCGGTGGCTCCCAAACCAGTTGGCTTTAGGGTACCATGTGTTAAGACACCCCTACAGACTTAATTACTCAGACTTCAGATATATATATTTTTGCAGCATCTTTGATCCATGTAGCGAGCTTTGGGCCAGTGACTCCCAAACCAGTTGACTTTAGGGCACTAGGTGTTAAAACACCCTTACAGACTTAATAACTCGGACCTCAGACGTTTTTTTTTTTTACTCCATTGCTTTTTTGAGATGCTTCCTCCAATTAAACTAGAGCACTGAATATTACAAACTTTTCAATTATAGCTCATGTCCGTATGTTACCATATATGTTGATAATACCTGTCAACTGAGTAATGAAGATCCATTTTAGTCAGTATTATGGAGAATTCACAAATTAAATAATTCAAAAGGAAATAAAGAAAAATTAACTTGTTCAAAATAGGTTTGAGATACGTCTCAAGAGTGAAAACTCCTTACTCAGCTTTCTCTTACCAATTTCACATTTTTAGTCAAAATAAAAATACAAAAACGCAAAATATTTTTGTAATTTTTGAAAAAATTTCAATATTTTTTGTATTTTTCGAAAAATTTTGGACTAAAAATAAAAACAACACACAAACTAAAAACAAGGTATTGATCAACTAATTCCCTCCCCCAAACCTAAATGAGATATTGTCCCCAATATCTTAAACAGTAGAAGAAGAGTTTAGAAGATAATACTTGGTTAGCTGAAATTCTACAGGAAATTAAAGGTTAAGATCCAGATTAATCCGACGCCTCTTACCACGATCGTCTTTGGACCAATTTATATTTGAAATGATAGGGTCAATTTGTGGTTCATAGGTTAAGATTTGGTCAATTAGATCCGGAGTAGTTCTGGCAGTGAAGATGAGTTCTTTTAAAGGTTTTGATACGAATCCAATTCTCCGAGCATCATCAAGAAACACACAAAGAAAATCATAAAATCCATCAACGTTAAACAGCCCAATTGGTTTCTCGTGTATGTTCAAGTTTGCCCAAGATAACACTATAAAAATTTCCTCCAATGTACCCAAGGTGTTGGACAATTATGACCCATAGTATCACTATTTGTACAGATCATGGTGTTGTTGTACAAATTAACTATGTGACAAAGGAGATTGCACTCTTATCATTTGTGATTAGATCACCTAAATGTATAATGATAGGAGGTTCTTATGATTGTTCCTGGATTGAGAATGATATGAGACAGTATCAGTCCACGAATGATAAATCATTAATATCCCTAGTCAGAGTATTATCGAGATTGGACATCGATAAATACGTAAAAGACTAGTATTACACTTGTGTGCGTTGTGAGGGCAACAACAGCATAGTTCTCATA
Source organism: Zanthoxylum bungeanum (assembly GCA_019454045.1). NCBI lineage: Eukaryota > Viridiplantae > Streptophyta > Magnoliopsida > Sapindales > Rutaceae > Zanthoxylum > Zanthoxylum bungeanum. The sequence continues at coordinate 23,346 of SKCR01049063.1, forward strand.
TATTTCGGTATAAGATACTCATGCAAGTGTAATAGGAGGTAGTGTTTTACCTATGGTACGGGTTTGAGAGATTTCATGATAAGTGTCAATTGTAGGTTATCCTAGGGATACCATAGTACTTATACAACTCACTAGAGAACAATTTAATTGTTGCTCACCATGCGGTTTTCCTAAGAGGAATACTGATATGCAGTGGTAAGTGGGAGGATAGTAAAACTTGATGAAAATCAGAGTAATACTGTTCAAGGCACCGAATCTTAATGGAACATAAATAGTTCATCAAGGATGAAACTATTCCAATAATCTTCGAATACATAAAGAATCACGTATGTCGGAGGGAGTCAGAAAACAACCTAGGGTATGGGTTACTGATCTCACATTATAAAGATGTTAATCTTTTGAGGAATACCAACTGACTACGTATGAGGAAGTGATACAAGGTATCGACTCCCTATTGTGACAAAGTGTCATGAGTTCGAAATGGATTCCACGTATATCAACAAGTTTGGATACTAGTTGTTGTACCGCAAGACATTGTGCCTAATGGTATTATATCAGTCTTCAAGGAAGACATACATGGATGGCAACATACCAACGTATAAAGCTAGGCTTTTAACGGAAATGTATCGTTATCAACATTTATTGATTAGGATTCAACCTTTTTCCTGTTGTCACGGTTAATCCATTTGGATAATGCTTGCTGAAGCTGCATGTTTCATGAATGAAATATGTCAGCTAAACGGGAAAATTACTTTCCTTAAAAGGAAACCTTTTGGAGGATGTTTACAACATCCTGTCGGTTTTGTCGTACCAAAACTAGCAAACAAGGTTTGCAGGTTATTCGATCCATGTTTGGATTGAAGCAAACATAGGTTCTTGGAATTATCGTTTTGATGTAATCATAATTGTTTATGATTTAATTCAAAACGAAATGATTCTTGTGTATATAAGAGGGTTAGTGTGAGCACACTGACAATGGCTGTCCTATACAATAATGATAATATGTGTCATTTCTTGGAAATGATATTCCCATAAAAACAATCGGTGAAAGCTTAGCTTTCATGAAAAACTCTCCGAGAAATCGTACATTGAAAAATGCATGCGACGTGGTGTCTCATACGCTTTGAGCATATGGATTCACAAACAGGCCAATCTAAGTGATAGTCACTGGATTCATGTTAAGAACATCCGTTAGTATCTTAGAGAACTAATGATGCTGTCTTAGTCTATGGAGAATGAGAACTTGAAGTGACTGGGATCACTGTAGCAAGTTTCCTAACTGATAAGACGACTATAAGTCACAAACAGTACTATACAGTTTGAATAACGGAATAGTGAGCTGGAAATCTTCCAAGTAAGATACTGTTACCATATAAACAACAAATGCGGGTTATTGCTGCAGCTGAGGCAGCAATAGAAGCCTTCTAGGTCGATAATAAATCTAATTAGATTAGATATAATTCTGTTAGCAGCTGAGCTAGGCTTGAGCATAGGCTAAAGAATTAATGGTCTCATCAACGATCCATATAAATACTTCAATATTCATCTGATTCGTTCGGATCATACATCGTGGCGATGTGATGATCGAATAAATCGCATCAGATGATAATCATGCAAATCTGCTGACGAAAGCATTTTCTCAGCAGTTTGAGCCAACCGTACATAGTTCGGGTGTAAGACACTCGAGTGACTGGCTATAGGCCAAGTGGGAGATTGTTGGACAATTATGGCCCATAGCGTCACTATTTGTACAGATCATGGTGTTGTTGTACAAATTAACTATGTGACAAAAGAGATTGCACTCTTATCATTTGTGATTAGATCACCTAGATGTATAAATGATGAGAGGTCCCTATGATTTGTTCCTGGATTGAGAATGATATGAGACAGTATCAATCCACGAAGGATAAATCATTAAATATCCCTAGTAAGAGTATTATCGAGATTGGACATCGATAAATACGTAAAAGACTAGTATTACACTTGTGCGCGTTGTGAGGGCACAAACGTCATAGTTCTCATATATTTGGGTATAGGATACTCATGCAAGTGTAATAGGAGGTTGTGTTTTACCGATGGTACAGGAAACAGCTTCGCTCTGGATAGACCCCCTCGGAATTCCATTGGTAGTATGACTATGTGTCTACGGAAGTCCGAAATCAGGGTAGGTGTATTTAGTCTTAACCTGAGAATTGCACCGCTGATACTTGCGAAAATCAATATACTTTGGTTGCGGTCGTCCAGGGCTTTAACAGGTTCTGTGTACGCTTATGCTGGGTATATTGAGAATCGTAGTGTGTTGGGTGTGATGTCAAGACGGAAGTATCACTCCAGTCATAGTGGAGATGATGGTCACGTAGGATCTGGTACAAGTACTCTTAAGTACTGCAGTCATCGGGATAAAATGACAAGGTCATGTTAATCCGATTATAGAGACTAGTTTCCAGACATCCGACATGTGCTTCGTACGGGGCAGACACAATTCCAGCCCCAGGCCTAGCACGTGATCATCCGATACTGGATCGACATGCACAATACTATGTATACTACGCCTGCTATAGATCCTTCCCGAAGATTCACCGATGACGTATGACTCGCACTCTAAATTAATCTGGGATTAATTAGAAGAGAGAGAAAATTAATCTGGGATTAATTACGGAGATATTTTATCTGGGATAAAATATCAATTAAAGAGAGAAAACGATTAATTTGGAATTAATCGATAAATTAATATATTCGATATATTAAACGAAATTGGATTTCGACGCGGAATTAAAATTAGATTTTAATTCGGGCGAACGAATTAATTTAGAATTAATTCGTTAGCGATGTGAATAATGATTTCGCTAGGCGTAATCATTTAATTACGACGCAATAGAAAATTCGTTAATTTGGAATTAGCGAACCCGAGCCCGAGATTATTTGCGAGCGCATTCGCATTTCGAATTCGAGTGCGGTACGTAAGTCAAATCAATCATCAAATCGCTAGTCGCATCTAGCGTCACATCATTCGTCAATCAAGTGATGGCTGTCTTTCACTTTGAGTGATTGACGCCAGTCACTATTCACTGAGTGATGGATTGATGAAGTGATGTGAGTGGTTGGTGCCATTAAGGCTTGACTTTTTAAAAGCCAAATTCATTCCAAATGAATTTGAAATTCACATTGGGTGTTTGATACAAAAATTTGAAGCCAAAACACACAACACTCTCTTTCTCTCATCTCTCTCTCCTCTCTCTCCCCTAAGTGGGTAATTTCTTCACTGGTTTGGCAGTGAACTACCATGAGCCAAGAGGAAAAGGGAAGCTTATAGTCGCGATTTTGTGGTAAAATCGGGAGTGATATCACACTACGAAGTCATGCGAAGGTGATAGGGAAGTCCACCCATGAGCCGGGAATCGTTTGACGAAGCTTGGAGCTTGACGAAGGAGCTCAAAAACTATTTGTACAGATCATGGTGTTGTTGTACAAATTAACTATGTGACAAAAGAGATTGCACTCTTATCATTTGTGATTAGATCACCTAGATGTATAAATGATGAGAGGTCCCTATGATTTTTTCCTGGATTGAGAATGATATGAGACAATATCAGTCCACGATGGATAATTCATTAAATATCCCTAGTAAGAGTATTATCGAGATTGGACATCGATAAATACGTAAAAGACTAGTATTACACGTGTGCGCGTTGTGTGGGCACAACGACATAGTTCTCATATATTTGGGTATAGGATACTCATGCAAGTGTAATAGGAGGTTGTGTTTTACCGATGGTACGGGAAACAGCTTCGCTCTGGATAGACCCCCTTGTGATTCCATTGGTAGTATGACTATGTGTCTATGGAACTCCGAAATCAGGGTAGGTGTATTTGGTCTTAACCCGAGACTTACACCGCTAATACTTGCGACAATCAATACACTTTGGTTTTGGTCTTCCAGGGCTTTAACCGGTTTCTGTGTACGCCTCTTCTGGGTATATCGAGAATCGTAGTGTGTTGGGTGTGATGTCAAGATGGAAGTATCACTCCAGTCATAGTGGAGATGATGGTCACGTAGGATACATGACTGATTCTCTTAAATGCTGCAGCTATCGGGATATTATGATAAGGTCATGTATATCCGATTATAGAGACTAGTTACCAGATATCCGACATGTGCTTCGTACGGGGCAGACACAATTCCAGCCCTAGGCCTAGCACGTGATCATCCGATACTGGATCGAAATACACAATACTACGTATACTACGCCTGATATAGATCCTTTATTTATGTAAGGATATTTTTGGAGAATTGGGTAGGCATGACGCTTTGCTGGAAGCCAACCTTGTCTTGTAAATTGGTATAAACGTAGTACTAGGTACTTACGTGTTTGGATAGTCCAATGACCGAATTTACTGCCAACATATCCGGGGATCTCATGGGTCGCTTCCCGAAGATTCACCTATGACGTATGACTCGCACTTTAATTAATCTGGGATTAATTGCGGAGATATTTTATCTGGGATAAAATATAATTTAAAGAGAGATAACGATTAATTTGGAATTAATCGATTAAATAATATATTCGATATATTATACGAAATTGGATTTCGACGCGAAATTAAAATTAGATTTTAATTCGGGCGAACGAGTTAATTTATTATTAATTCGTTAGCGACGTGAAAGTGTGACACTTTCTTTTTGTCGCTCAAATGATTCTCCCTAGTAGTGCTTGACATGCTTGTTTTTAACCTTGAATGTTTTGTTGGAGTCGGGATCTTGTATCTCAATGGCTCTGTTTGGTAAAACATTGGTGATCACAAATGGACCTGACCACCGTGATTTTGGCTTCCATGGAAAGAATTTCACCCTTGATTTGTTTAACAGTACCTTCTACCCTGGTTCCAGTTGTATGCGCACTAACTTCTCATCATGTCTCTTCTTGGCCTTTTCTTTGTACAATTTGGCATCCTTAAAAGGCTGATTGTGAAATTCCTCCAATTCGTTGAGCTGGTGGAACTTTTTCTCTTTTGTTGCTTGTAGTGCAAGAATTGGCTTTTTCAGTGCAAAAGACGTTTTATCTTCAGGCTCCACAGGCAATTGACATGTTTTAAGTTTGTCAGTAGAACTTTGCATTGCATTGGAGTTCTGAATGGTACTGTGTATCACATCAAGTCTGAAACATTCCTCATTCTTTTCATCATATGGGAAATTCATGGCCTTGAAAACATTGAATGTTACTTCTTGGTCTTGTACCTTCATGGTTAATTCTCCTTTTTGTACATCAATAATGGTTCGACCTGTAGCCAAGAATGGTCTCCCGAGGATGATTGGCACGTCTGCGTCTTCCTCCATATCAAGGACAATAAAATCTGCTGGGAAAATGAATCTGTCAACCTTGACCAGCACATCCTCAACTACGCCTCTTGGAAATACGAGCGTTCTATCAGCAAGTTGTAGAGAGACTGAAGTGGGCATTGTTTCTCCAATCTACAATTTCCTGAAAATAGAAAAATGCATCAAATTAACACTTACACCTAAATCACATAAATCACTACCAAAGCTATGTTCTCCTATGATGCAAGGAATGGTGAAACTGCCATGATCTTTCAACTTTGGGGGAAACTTACTATGAATGATGGCGCTGCATTCTTCTGTCAATGCTACTGTCTCGTAATCTCCCAATTTCTATTTTCGTGAAAGAATGTCTTTCATGAATTTTACATAGCTGGGCATTTGTTCCAAGGCTTCTGCAAATGGAATGTTGATGTGCAGCTTTTTGAACACCTCTTGGAAATGAGAAAACTGCCTGTCTAGTTTGTTTTTCTGAAGACGCTGAGGAAAAGCTGGAGGTGGAGTGATCTGTTCTTTTTCCTTTGCTTCTTTTTCCTCCATCTGTTGCTTTGTTTCTTTTGGAACTTCCTCAGCAGTTGTTTTGGCTCCAACATCTTTGTTGATTTCAGTACCGCTTTTTAACATGATGGCATGACACTGCTCATTCCCTATGTTTCTTGGATTTGGTTCTGTGTTGCTGGGAAGATTCCCTGGCGGTCTATAACTCTGAGCATTGGTCAGTTATCTGATTTGATTCTCCAGTGCTTTGATGGAAGCAGATTGGCTCTGAAACATAGCATCATAATTTTTTAACTGAGTCAGCACTTCTGCTATTCCTGGTTCATTTGTCTGCTCATGGCCTTTGTTATGTTGCTGGAATCCAGGTGGTGGATAGTTCTGCTGTTGGAATCCAGGTGGTGGATTATTCTTTTGCCCTGAATTGTTACTCCATGAAAAATTGGGATGATTCCTCCACCCTGGGTTGTAGGTGTTGGAATATGGATTTTTCCCCTGTCTGTTGAAATTGTTGACAAAATTCACCGTCTCTTCAAGTTGGTTTAGCTCTGGTGCTCCTCCATATGGTGAACTTGTGGATCTAGTGGTAAGAGTCTCCATGAATTTGTATATCTTATCCAGCTTGGCGTTGACTGCTGTATTGGCTCCACTTTCATAAATTCCTGCAATTCTTTGGATCATGCTCCTTTCTGTTGGCCACAAGGAATTGTTATTGGCCATTTCTTCGATTAGGTCCCAGGCTTGATCTTCTCATTTCGCCATTAAAGCTCCTCCAGCAGCAGCATCGATTGTGGTTCTCATCAGTCCAGAAAGTCCATTATAGAATGTTGGACTTGAAGCCATTTTGGAATCTTATGGTGAGGACATTTCCAGAGCAAATTTTTGTACCTTTCCCAAGCTTCGTAGAGCGTTTCTGAGTCTTGTTGTACAAAGGATGTGATATCATTCCTCAGCTTTCCAGTTCTGGCTGGTGGAAAGTACTTTGCAAGAAAATTGGTGGCTAAAGTGTTCCAAGTTGTGATGGAACCTGCTGGTAGTGAATGTAGCCAAGCTTTAGCTCTGTCCTTCAAGGAGTAGAGGAAAACACGCAGTCTCATAGCTTCTTCAGCTTCTTGGTTGTAATTGAAAGTGCCGCAAACTTCCAGGAAGTTGCTGATATGGGCATTAGGATCTTCAGTTGCATTCCCCCCAAACTGAACTGACTGCTGAATCATCTGAATGCATGTTTTGATGTCACCCGTATTTGATGGTAAGGGAGGAAGTACAATACAAGAAATGAGTCTGTCAACCACCGGAATGGTTCTGTCTCGAATGGGAATTGGTGGTGCAACCTACAAAGGTTCAGGTTCCATGTTAACAATTGCTTATTGGCCTTCTCGCCTTTCCCTTCTCAACTGTCTGATGGTTCTTTCAATTTCCGGGTCAAGCGGTTGAAGTTCAAAGCTTCTGGTTCGTCTCATGAATTTTCTGAGAACCTGAAACACAAGAAAACAAAAACAATAAGTAAAAAGAAAATTAGATACAAGTAAAGGTATCTAACCTTAAGACTAATAGTGAAAGATAAATAAGTCCCCGGCAACGGCGCCAAAAACTTGACCGGCATAAACACACACGTATAACGCAAGCGCATTATCGTTCAAGTAGTATAAAAAATATCGATCCCACGAGGACTTAATACTTAATCTATTAATTTTATGAGGTCAAGTGATTACTAGTATCTAACAGGTTGATTGATTGATTTGAAATGATGATGATTCTAAATTTAAAATCAAGTAAATAAAATTACACGAAGGTCGGTTTAAGAAAATTCAATATTAAAAACTATATAGGGTTGTGATTTCTTCCAATATCATTTTAAAGATGAAGTGGTTATTTTATGTTTCTGTAATAAATCGGTTTACTAGCCTGGAACACTAAATTATGCGAAAGCCTCTGTCGATGGTCAGACGCAAATACCCAGTATAACCCAATTGAACCATATGTCTATGTCAACCAAATTACATGGATTCATTAAGATTAAGTTCCAATTATGGCTACCCCCACCCGATATGTATATATCTATCCTGTAAGGAAATCTATTAAAGGGTTATCTATCCTCAAGAAAGATCGTGAGCTATTAAGTCTAAGGCTTAAACCTAAAATTCCTTTGTCAAGTTTATTTTAGATTTACCAGGTCAATCTTATTAGTGGCAATTAACAAGACGCATTAAGCTTAAGACTTAATAAGTAAACCTTTAAATTACCCAAACTATAAAATAACCCCTTATAAACCGGTGATATTAAAATTCATCACAACCCCAGATAACTAACTTAGTTACAACACATAACTAGGGCTAGTAAAAAGATAAAAGTAAAAGACATAAATTAAAAATGCTGAAAAGTAATTGCGGTGTAGACACTGCATTTTTGCATATAAGTCTCGATGATGAGTCTCGTATGGAGACACTACCTCTTTTATTGTGGAAGCCGCGGGAAACGGACGTCGGAAGGAAAGGGTCAAGAATTGACACATTGATGGATTTAATTCGCTGGATTAGCATCGGGTTCGCTTGTTGGACCTCTGTTTTAAAACACATCCTTATCCCAAAACCCCACAAGACACACACCAAGCCCACACATCACTAAACTAAACACTCAAGCCCACTAAATGAACCAAGCCCACACGCCCAGAGACCAAGTCACGCCCATAGCCTTCCAAATTAACCAAAATACACATTAGACACATGCTAAAATCAAGATAAATCACCTTCCCTAATTAAAAGATATAAATCAAATCTCATCAAAGCCTTCCTAATCCACCTAAATTACCTTCCCTAATTAAACAAGATCAAATCAAATAAAATCAAATCATATCCCTAACTAAAAGAGAATAAATCAAATTAAATCAAATCACTTTCCCTAATTAAAAGATTTTTCCTTATCACATACTAATTAAAAATATCTCACATTAATGCACAAATCATTTTCCTTCTCAAACAAGGATAGCCCCATCCCTTTGCCTATAAAAAGAACCCTTCACCAACATATTAAACCCCTAGCTCATTCATCTTAACTCACACAAAAACATAGCATCCAGACGGCACCAGAAACCCTAGGACCTCTCCCTCAATGCAACACTGCCCCTAGCCTTGATCAGCCCCTCACACGCCACTGCCCTCATCACGCCACACTGCCCCTAACCAGCCAACAACTCAACGCCACTGCCCCTAGCCTTCATCAGCCCCCTCACACACCACTGCTTTCATCACGCATACATCCCTAACTAGCCAACAACTCCACGCCACACAGCCCTCAAAGCCACGAATCAACACCTAGCCAAACCCAACTGATGCCATTCAATTCACGCATCAACACATAAGCATACCCCACTCACGCACAAAGTAATCAAGCACACACCCTTTCACGTGATACACACAATCAACAATCCCCCACTTCACGTTGAAGCCTTCAACAACCCCCCCGCTTCACGTTAAATCCTTCACCAGTCCTTTACGCATAGCAGACAACTCACACAGCTCATACACACAATATTCTCACAAGACAAACAGAAATCACATTCATTGCCGCCCACATCACCACCAAAAAAACCTTGGATTGCCGCCCATTCACTGTCTAAAACCGCACCATAAACCCCCTACATATTGCTCAGTTTAGCCGTCCATTCATTGTCTATAGCCGCACATCACAACCTCCTTAAACTGCCGCAAACCCCACATTCCTGCACTCCTGAACTACTCACTACACTGCCCCAAAAACTGCCGCACATTGCATCCAGTTCAGCCGCATATTACATCTAAAATTATCGCACATTAGACGCTTAAAATAGCCCCGAAAACACCCTGAAACTGCCGCATAAATTGCCAGTTTTTAGCCTTAAAACAGTCCAAAACAGCAGCCCAATCCCCCTTAAAAATCGCCAAAACAGTCCTTTAATCACCCAAAAAATAGTGACCAGAAAATACAACACAAATAGCAGTGAAACGGAATGAAAATAGCAGCCCAAACAGTGAAACATCGAGGAAAAATGTTGGATTGGTGAACCAGGAAAGTTGCAGAATATCAACCCTTCTGACGGCAGTGTAACGCGCTTTCGAGAGACGACAAAAGAGGTTAGACCTTAGGGCACCTTCTTTATTCATTCTTCGTCGTTTTTTTTTATTTATTTTAATATATTATAGCATGAGAGTCGTTTGTTGATGCATGATGTGAATTCCGGGTGAACAGAATGTGTGTTCTCTTTTGTGGTATATCGGATGGAAACCCGGACGTAAATTACGTAGCCGAATCCGAATGGACGGTAGTGCGGTTTGCACTCAGGATACAATGCCACGTACTACTTGAGAGACACGTATTTTGTTTCATCCAAACATGTATGCGAGCATGATTTAGTCTAGTATGTTATTTATTTTTTTTAGCATGATTTAGTCTAGTATGTTATTTATTTTTTAGCATGATTTAGTTGTTTATTTTTAAGCATGAGTAGTTATTTCTTTTGCGTTTGGAATTTACATTAGGTTTATATTGTTGTTGGCTTTTCGCATTATATAATTGAAATATGTTCATGAGATTGCCGTGTGTTGTCGTGTGTTATGAGGACTTACTTTCAAGCATGCAAACTTAGACATAGGATTTATCTTTATGAACATGAACTAGATATAGGTTTTTCTTGAGCATGTTGCGTAGATTCGGTTAAAATATTGCACAAATCACATCATTACAAGTGGCATAAGTAAGGGACCATTCCGAACCCAACAGGTTTGAGGTCTTCCCTTGCGAGGGGTGAGTGCGGCCTTAAATCTTTGTCCCAGTTCACACCGGGTGGCGACTCCATGTTATTTCTCCGGTTTAGTTCCCCGCGAGCTATTCCGTACTCCCAACTAGGCCGCAAGCCTAGAACTGCGTCGCTGATTTATGTGTCCTACAGTCTGGCGACTCCACTGAGGATAGAGAATCGGCCCTGAAATAATGTCTTGTACTGATTATGATTTATGGACTGATACTGTCTCATATCATTCTCAACCCAGGAACAAATCATAAGGACCTCCTATCATTTATACATCTTGGTGATCTAATCACAAATGATAAGAGAGCAATCTCCTTTATTACATAGTTAATTTGTACAACAACACCATGATCTGTACAAATAGTGACATTATGGGTCATAATAGTCCAATAGACTGGTAGCTAAAGGTTACACACAGCGACCTAGTGTCGACTACGATGAAACATTTTCGCCAGTTGCGATGCTAAAGTCTATTAGGATTTTGTTGTCTATTGTTGCTTACCATGATTATGAGATTTGGCAGATGGATATCAAAACAGTATTTCTAAATGGATTTCGTGACGAAGAAATCTATATGAAACAATGGAAGGTTTTGTATCCAGCAAAAACTCGGGCATGGTATGTAAGCTTAAGAAGTCCATTTTTGACTTAAACAAGCGTCGCTAAGTTGGACCTTCAATTAGACGAGATAATCAAATTGTCTGGTTTTCTCAAGAATTCGGAAGCATCGTGTATGTATAAGAAGGCCAGTGAGAGTATGGTGGTATTTTTATTTCTCTATGTTGATGACATCCTGATCATTGGGAATGATATCAAGATGATGCAGGGCGTTAAAGCTTACCTCTATAAGAATTTATCTATGAATGACCTGGGAAAAGCTTCTTATGTCTTAGGCATAAAATTCTATAGAGATAGAGAAAGAAAGCTTATTGGGTTATCCCAATCAACGTACATAGATAAGATCTTAGAACGGCACAATTTTGGTAACTGTAAGACAACAAGTATATTGTTCAGACATGACGTTCATCTTTCAAAGAAAGTGTGTCCATAAACAGAAGATGAGAAAATTAGAATTTATAATAAGTCTTATACTTCATGTTTAGTGTAACCAGTAGATATCAGTCCAATCCAGGTAATGACTATTGGATGGCCATTAAACATATCCTAAAGTATCTTAATGGTACTAAGGATCAGTTTCTGATATATGGAGGAAAAAAACTATATATTAATGGGTATATGGATTAGGATTTCCAATCAGATCCTGATGATAGAAAGTCTACATTAGGATTCGTGTTTATCCTTAACGGAGGTGTAATTTGTTAGAAAAGTTCCAAATAGGGGTCCAATGATGATTCCACCATAGAGGCGGAATATATTGCAGCTTCTGAAGCTGCAAAAGAAGTTCTTTGGGTTAAGAACTTTATCATGGAGTTAGGAGTTGTCCAAAGTATCGAGAATCTGATTCCGTTATACTGTGATAATAATGGAGCCATTGCGCAAGCAAAGAAACTGAAGGCGCATTAAAAATTGAAGCATGTGGAACAGAAGTATCAGATCATTCAAGAGATTGTGTCGCAAGGGGATATTATCGTGTGCAAGGTCCCGAGTGAAGACAATATAGCAGACCTGCTTACTAAGGCCATTCTTCCCAAGTTGTTTGATAAATATTTGGAGTCAATGGGTATGAGATACAATCGATATTGGCACTAGAGCAAGTGGGAGAATTTGTTAGGGTTTGTGCTTGGAGCGGCAATTTCTTATGTATTTCCTTGTAAATACTTATGTAAGCATTTTATTATGAATAAAATAAACAATTTCTCTAATATAACATCTTCTTATAAATGGTAAAGACATAATTTACCATAGAATGATAAGTTATGATACAGTTACAAAAACGTCGCAACTGACATTGAGTTGTATCATAACAGTATCATTTCTTAAACTGTTTCTGTTCAAAGTTTACATTACTTGGTCACTAAGAAAACCTGTTGAGACCGGAACATGTCATATATTGGAATCTTGGATTTCAATGGTTGATTCTCAATGAACCATGAGTCTCGAAGACTCGTATAGACATGTATGTGTTTATATCGGATAAACACTGAAGGACTCACTGAAAATTCTTAATGGATGATACACCAACGTCAATAAGAATCTTCTCGGGTTGAGTAGCATAGTGATTCTTTAACTTGAGATACCACTGTGGATATATGAGATGTCTTCCATACTTTGATGATAGTCACGTCACCGGCCTATTTAGGTTAGACCTCTGCATGTTCGTTGGGTGTGGACCGATCCTCATGATATCCTATGTGTGTCAAGATCATAGGTATTCAATATCGGATTAGCAATATGTTAAATCCTTGGGCCTGTGGTACACTGTAGAAGTGAGTTCTAAGTATTATTAAGAGACTGCTAATAGAATCGTCGATGAGATTATATCTATAGAGATTTGATATTTATATCTATATCTCTGGAATAATCTGAATACCTATGACGAATGGATTATATGTACAAAATGACCTCGATCTATATGGTTCAGTGAGTTTATCTATGGTCGTCATAATTTTCGAGTAGGTGGATTATAGACACAAAATTGGATTTCATGACGGATATGCCTGAACTTAAAAAGTCTCACTCATGAAATATACGCGTAGAGCACTAGGGCAACATTTATGAATAATATTGATTATTTATAAATCATTTAACAATTAAATGAAAGATACATGTATATGGGCCTTTAGGTCATTTCCTAATTAATGTGTATTTTTATTTAATATATGATTTTATTAATACACATTAATTAATTGTCAAATAATGAAATTTGACATTTATCATTAATATAGTATTTGGATTATTTAAAGTAAATATAAATACATATATTTAAATATTTTATTTAAGTAATTATTTAATTATTTAATTGTTAATAATTAAAGTAATTGAAATATAAAATATCTAAGTTGATATTTAAATTTGGAAATGATTAAAGTGTAAATGTTTGACTTTTACATTTAAAGAAAATGTTATCAAATTGATTTTGACTTCTTTAATTTGATTAAAGTTTGAAAAATATCTATTTTCTTTTTATGCCCATTTCCGACCAACCCTAGAAGTATAAAAGGGTTTTGTTTTTTCATTTTCTTCACTTATGTGTTAAGCCTCCAAATATTACAAAAAGAAAAGTTGAGAGAAAAAGTGAAGAACAAAGAAGAAATTCAAAGGAAACATGAAGATTAGTAAGTAATTTCAACATTGTTGGAGTTTGCTAAGGTCCCAAAGATCAATAAACAAGCATGAAACATAAGTGACTACAACGAGGGAGTTGCGGAATACTCACATCGATCGGTTGAGCGACGCGAGAGGCAACAAAAATTATGTTTTCTGCCTCATGAACCTCACGGCAGTGGCTGTTTCTGCAATCCCCATTTTCGGCCATTGTTGATCATCTTCCAAGCTCCAAGCTTCGTCAAACGATTCCCGGCTCATGGGTGGACTTACCTATCACCTTCGCATGACTTCGTAGTGTGCTAGCACTCTTGATTTTTCCACAAAATCATGACCTTTAGCTTCCCTCATGCTCAGTTTTGCGCAGCAAAACAGAACCAGAAAATGCCCAAGTGGGCGAGAGAGAGAGATGAAGAAATGGCTCCAAAAACGTGAGCCTATGAGAGAGAATGAGTGTTGGTTGTTGTACAAAAAAACATATACAAAAGATTAAAATAACAATAAATGTCACTCAAGCTTTCAAAATTTTTCCAACCACTTCCATCAACTCACATCAATCAATCAATCAATTGTCACATCACTCAAAGTGACATGTGATTTGATGCTTGATGTGACTAATGATTTGACGTTTGATTTGACTTGGGTGCCGCACTCGAATTCGAAATGCGAATGCGCTCGCAAATAATCCCGGGTTCGGGTTCGTTAATTCCAAATTGACCAATTTTCCATTGCGACGCAATTAAATGATTATGCCTAGCGAAATCACTATTCACGTCGCTAATGAATTAATTCTAAATTAACTCGTTCGCCCGAATTAAAATCTAATTTTAATTCCGCGTCAAAATTCAATTTCGTTTAATATATCGAATATATTAATTTATCGATTAATTCCAAATTAATCATTTTCTCTCTTTAATTGATATTGTATCCCAGATAAAATATCCCGCAATTAATCCCAGATTAATTTTCTCTCTCATCTAATTAATCCTAGATTAATTAAAAGGTGCGAGTCATACGTCATCGGTGAATCTTCGGGAAGCGACCCATGAGATCCCCAGATATGTTGGCAGTAAATTCGGTCGTCGGACTATCCGAACACGTAAGTACCTCGTACTACGTTTGTACCGATTTACAAGACAATGTTGGCTTCTAGCAAAGCGCCATGCCTACCCAATTCTCCAGAAATATCCTTATAGGAATAAAGGATCTATATCAGGCGTAATATACGTAGTATTGCGTATTTCGATCCAGTATCAGATGATCACATTCAATGCCTGGGGCTGGTACAGTGTCTGCCCCGTACGAAGCATATATCGGATTACGAGCAACTAGACTCTTTAATATCGTATAATCATGACCAAGTCATATTATCCCGATGGTTGCAACATTTTTAGGGAACCAGTTATGTATCCCTACGCGATCATCAACTCCATATGAATGGAGTGACACTTCCGTCTTGACATCACACCCAACACACTATGATTCTCAATATACCCAGCATAGGCGTACACAGAACTTGTTAAAGCCCTGGACGACCGCAACCAAAGTAATTGATTGTCGCAATATAGCGGTGCAAGTCTCGGGTTAAGACCAAATACACCTACCCTAATTTCGGACTTCCATAGACACATAGTCATACTACCAATGGAATTCCGATGGAGTCTATCCAGAGCGAAGCTATTTCCCGTACCATCGGTAAAACACAACCTCCTAATACACTTGCATGAGTATCTTATACCCAAATATATGAGGACTATGTCGTTGTGCCCTCACAACGCACACAAGTGTAATACTAGTATTTTACGTATTTATCGATGTCCAATCTCGATAATACTCTGACTAGGGATATTTAATGATTTATCCTTCTTGGAATGATACTGTCTCATATCATTCTCAATCCAGGAACAAATCACAGGGACCTCCTGTCATTTATATATCTTAGTGATCTAATCACAAATGATAAGAGTGCAATCTCCTTTGTCACATAGTTAATTTGTACAACAACACCATGATCTGTACAAATAGTGACGCTATAGGTCATAATTGTCCAACAATCTCCCACTTGGCCTATAGCCAGTCACTCGAGTGTCTTACACCCGAACTATGTACGGTTGGCTCAAACTGCTGAGAAAAGGCTTTCGTCAGCGGATTTTCATGATTATCATCTGATGCGATTTATTCGATCATCACATCGCTACGATGTATGATCCGAACGAATCAGATGAATATCGAAGTATGTATCTGGATCGTTGATGAGACCATGAATTCTTTAGCACGTGCTGACGCCTAGCTCAGCTGCTAACAGAACTATATCTAATTTAATTAGATTTGTTATCGACCCAAATGGCTTCTATTGCCGCCTCAACTGCAGCAATAACCGGCATTTGTTGTTTTATTCAGTAACAGTATCTTGCTTGGAAGATTTCCAGCTCACTGTTCCGCTATTCAAACTGTATAGTACCGTTTGTGACTTTTAGTCATCTTATCGATTTAGGAAACTTACAGTAGTGATCCCAGTCACTTCAAGTTCTCATTCTCCATAGATTAAGATAGCATCCTTAGTTCTCTAAGACACTAAGTATGTTCTTAATTTCAATCCAGTGACTATCACTTGGATTGGCCTGTTTGTGAATCCATATGCTCAAAGCGTATGAGACATAATGTCGCATACATTTTTCAATGTACGAGTTCTCGGAGAGTTTTTCTCGAAAGCCAAGCTTTCACCGATTATTATTATGGGAATAT
>SKCR01049064.1:0-51602 GCA_019454045.1 Zanthoxylum bungeanum
AAGGCATTACCTTTCTATAGCTGAAGGGAAAAGTTGTGAAGGCACCTAGATAATCAATTACTCGAAGCTTACTGTGATGGACTAATTTGGAGGACTTGTTGTTTATTCCTGTCACCAAGGCGATAAGTGTTGGATAATATGACCCATAGCGTCACTATTTGCACAGATCATTGTGTTGTTGTAGCAAATTAACTATGTAATAAGGAAATTGCACTCTCATCATTGTGATTAGATCACCATAGATTATAAATGAAGAGAGGTCCCTATGATTAGTTCCTGGATTGAGATGATATGAGACAGTATCAGTCCACGAAGGATTAATCATTAAATATCCCTAGCCGTAGTATTATCGAGACTGGACATCGATAATGCGGAATAGGCTAGTATTGCACTTGTGCGCGTTGTGAGGGATACTTGTGCAAGTGCGATAGGAGGTCGTGTTTCACCGATGGTACGGGAAACAGCTTCGCTCTGGATAGACCCTTTGGAATCCCATTGGTATTATGACTAGGTGTCTATGGGAGGCCGAAATCAAGGTAGGTGTGTATAGTCTTAACCTGAGACTAACATCGCTAATACTTACGACAATCGGTAAACTTTGGTTTTGGTGGTGGGGGATCTTAACTGGTTCTGTGTTCACCTCTTCTGGGTTTATCAGGAATCGTAGTGTATTGGATGTGATGTCAAGACGGAAGTGTCACTCCAGTCATAATGGAGATGATGTCACGCAGGATACGGTATTAGTGCTCTTAAGTGATGCGCATCCAATCGTGATATTATGACCAGGTCATGAATATCCGATTATAGAGACTAGTTACCAGACATCCGATATGTGTTTCGGACGGGGCAGACACTTATCCAGCCCCAGCCCTAGCACGTGATTATCCGATACTGGGCCGATATGCACAATACATTAGTATACTACGCTTGATACAGATCTAGATATTCTTTGATGAATATGTCAGGAGAACTTGGGAAGACTTGGTGCTTTGCTAGGAGTCGACCTTGTCTCGTAAATCGGTAGAACGTAGTACTTGGTACGTACGTGATTCGGATACTCCGACGACCGTATTTACTGCCAGATTATCTGGGGATCTCATGGGTCGCTTCCCGATAATCCACCGATGACGCACAACTTGCACTCTTGAATAATCTGGATTATATAGAAGAGAGAGAGAAAAATTAATCTAGGATTAATAACGGAGATATTTTATCCGGGATAAAATGTCGTCTAAAAGAGAGAACGATTAATTTGGAATTGATCGATGAATTAATATATTCGATATATTAAATGAAATTAGATTTCGACGCGGAATTAAAATTAGATTTTAATTCGGGCAAACGAGTTAATTTAGAATTAATTCGTTAGCGACGTAAATAATAATTTCGCCAGGCGTAATTATTTATTTAAATTCGATTGAATTAATGTCGCGACGTAAGCTCGGTATTTCGGAAATATCGAACCCGAACGTGTGAGTGCACGTGGGCCCACTTTCATTTGGAAACGTGTGGGGCCCACATGACACATGTCATTTTATGCATTATTTTATTCTAATGCATTGCATGTTGATAGTGTACAATGCACTCAATGTTATTGCATGGAAATTGAGTGTTTGACACTCTAAGCCATTGCATGTTTTGTGTCTGATGAGTGGTATTTATATCACTATTTCCCACTCATTTAACTTAATATTTTGTATAGTTTCTTGAGTTTTATGAACGTTTTGATGTGTTTTATTGTTATTTTGCAGATAAATAAATTTTGGACAGCACTGGAGGCAATTTGGGGCAAAACCGGACAAAAATGCGTCAACAGGGTTATTTTGGTCTTCTGCGCGTCGCGACGCTGGATCACTGCGCGCCGCGACGCCCAGCGTGTGCCGGTTCTGCTAAAATGCGCCATGGTCAACGGGTCAACAATTTGAAAAGTTGACTTTGCTAAAATGCGTCGTGCCACGTGTCACCATCACATCCGATCTGCTAACGTGCGCCGTGACACGTGTCAACATCATATGCTGCCGACACTCTGACATGACACGTGTCGCCTCGTCATCAGCCATGTCATCGGTCAACGAGTCAACCATGCCACGTGTCATGCCACGTCATCAGACACGTCAGCAAGTCAACCGAGTCAACATGCCACGTCAGCCTCAGCCAATCAGAATTTGACACGTGTCGCCATCCCATTGTGCCGACAGTTGTACAGTCAGCCGCCACGCCACGTCAGCGCCACGCCATGTCAGCGCCACGTCATCGCCACGTCGCCTCCGCGTCAGCATGACGTCATCACAATAATTGAGAATTAGTCGCCTTGACACGTGTCAGTTGTACAGTCAGCCGCCTTGCTACGTGTCGCCGTCTCATTGTGCCACGTCGACAAATGAGTCTTAATCTTAATGCTTTTTATTAACTGGCCACTAATAAAATTGATAAGGTAAACTTAAAATGAACTAGACATAGGGATTTTAGGTTTAAAACCTCAGACTCAATAACCCACGATCTTCTTTGAGGATAGATAACCCTTTAATAGATTTCCTTACAGGATAGGAATATACCTGTTGGGCGGGGGTAGCCATAATTGGAACTTAATATTAATGAATCCAGTTAATTTGATTGACATAGACATATGGTTTAATTAAGTTAAATTGGATATTTGTAATTGACCATCGGAAGAGGCTTTTACATAATTTAGTGTTCCAGGTTAATAAATCAATTTTTACCCAATTATAAGATAACAACTTCATCTTTAAATAATATTGGAATAAATCACAACCCTAGATAGTTTTAATATTGAATTTTCTCAAAATATCTTTTCAACCAATTTTAGTTACTTGCTTTTAAATTTAAAATCGTCGCCATTTCAAATCAATCACACACGTATAACGCAAGCGCACGTATCGTTCAAGTAGTATAAAAATATCGATCCCACGAGGACTTAATTCCTACTGTTGTTATTAATTGTTGAATCTATTTATTTACAAATATCTAATTATAGGGAGAAGAGAATGATTGTTTGATTGATTTGGTTGATTGAAGATTTTTACAAAATAAATAAATAAAAAGATAAAAGAAAATACTAAGGAAAATAACAGATAAAAAGATATTAAGGTTGTGAATTCTTTTAATATCATTTAAAAGATGAAGTGATTATTTTAAGTTTGTGTAATAAATCAGTTTACTAACCTGGAACACTAAATTATGTAAAAGCCTCTTCCGATGGTCAACTACAAATACCCAGTATAACCCAATTGAACCATATTCCTATGTCAACCACATTACCTGGATTCATTAAGTCTAAGTTCCAATTATGGCTACCCCCGCCCGACAGGTATATTCCTATCCTGTAAGGAAATCTATTAAAGGGTTAGCTATCCTCAAGGAAGATCGTGGGCTATTAAGTCTAAGGCTGAAACCTAAAATCCCTATGTCTAGTTCATTTTAGATTTACCATATCAATCTTATTGGTGATCAGACAACAAGAAGCATTAAGCTTAAGACTTAATAAATAAACCTTTAAATTATCCAACTATAAAATAATCCCTTATAAAACGGTGATATTAAAAGTCATCACAACCCCTAATTAATTAAAACATAACTAGGACTATAAAAAATAAATACATAAAATAAAAATACTGAAAAGTAAAATAAAATAAAATAAAATAAAATAAAATGCTAAGGTAAAAGGAATTACTTTTACTACTACTAATTTAGATATCTCCCATAAAATAATATATAAACTTGTGATAAATTTACCAACCGACCAGTCTGGCGGTATCCTGATTAAGTCAAATTAAGTCCAACCAGCCATTAAGGCGGAACCAAAAATAAATTTACCAACCGACCAGTCTGGCGGTATCCTGGATTAGTCAGGTTTAAACCAGATTAAAATTAAATTACCAACCGACCAATATAGCGGTATTCCTTATTAAGTCAATATTTAAATAGTGAATATATTATTTTTAAGGGAGATTAATCTAAATAGTAACAATAAAAGAATTACCTTTCACCCTAGCTGAAAAAGTTACTTCAACATGATGAATAGTAAAAACTGTAAAAAGTAAAAAGTAAAAATTAAATTACTATTATTACAAAAAGTAATTAAAATTATTTACAAAACTAAAAATAAAAAAAACTAAAAAAATAAAAATAAAAATTCTAGAGAGAGAAACTCTCTCTAGATCTCGCAACTGACTGATGAGTTGTGTATCCCCAATGCTACATGGGAGATGAGCAGCAGTGGGGAGTACATGAAGATGAGTTCTAGATTTCTTAAACCAGATGCGAGAGTTTGGTTTCACTCCTCACGAGATCACTCATTCCAGGTACCCACATCACTTTTGTCACCAGAGAAAGGATGGTTCTATTGTACTGCTTGATGACAGGACTAGCCATTGACGTGGGAGTGCTTATTTCTACAAATATAGCTTGGCTGCTACCCAATCGCAAGCTGGACTGTATTACCCTTACCTAATCACTTCATCTTTTAAATGATATTAAAAGAATTCACAACCTTAATATCTTTTTATCTGTTATTTTCCTTAGTATTTTCTTTTATCTTTTTATTTATTTATTTTGTAAAAATCTTCAATCAACCAAATCAATCAAACAATCATTCTCTTCTCCCTATAATTAGATATTTGTAAATAAATAGATTCAACAATTAATAACAACAGTAGGAATTTAGTCCTCGTGGGATCGATATTTTATACTACTTGAACGATACGTGCGCTTGCGTTATACGTGTGTGTTTACGCCAAAAATTAACTTATTTCGAAATAGGTTTGAGATACGTCTCAGGAGCGGAAATTCCTTACTCGGCTATCTTTTACCAATTCCACCTTTTTAGTCAAAATAAAAACACAAAAATGCAAAATATTTTTTTAATTTTGAAAATTTTTCAAATTTTTTGTATTTTTTGAAAAATTTTGGACTAAAAATAAAAAAACAACTACAACTAAAAACAAGATATTAATCAACTAATTCCCTCCCCCAAACCTAAATGAGACATTGTCCCCAATGTCTTAAACAGTAGAAGAAGAGTTTAGACGATAATACCTGGTTAACTGAAATTCTACAGGAAATTAAAGGTTAAGATCCAGATTAACCCGACGTCTCTTACACGATCGTCCCCAGACCAATTTATCTTTGAAATGATAGCGTCAATTTGTGGCTCATAAGCTATGAGTTGGTCAATTAGATCTGGAGCAAGTCTGGCAGTGAAGAGGAGTTCTTTCATAGGTTTTGAAATGAATCCATTTCTCCGGGCATCATCAAGAAACACACAAAGAAAATCATAAAATCCATCAACGTTAAGCAGACCAATTGGTTTCTGGTGTATGTTCAGGTTCGCCCAAGATAGTACAATAAAAATTTCCTCCAATGTAACCCAAACCACCTGGCAAAGCAATAAAAGCATCAGCACGATTAATCATTTCTACCAAACGTTCAGACATACCTGATACGATTAGTTCCTCTTCGTTTGATGATCCATAAGATTTGCCTCTGCCAAGGGTTTTGGGATGATTCCCAAAACATGACTGCCTCCTTCCTGTACGGCCTTTGAAACGATCCCCATTAATCCAAGATTTTCCTCCCGCCATATATTAAGTGCATATTCCTTGCAGCTAATACTCTCGACCCAACTCATGTGCCGCTTCTATGTATTGTGGTTTAGTACCACACTACTACCATAACTACTCTACCGCAAAACACAAACAAATGTTTTCAACTCGTCTTCTTGAGGTGGCTTCCATTTTTCTATGTATTTTTTTTCTCAAACTCAGGGATGACATCAAAGGTACAATGTGAGTTGAATTTTATATAACCTGAAAATGGGTTAGTAACAATAGCACAAGTATCTTCCAAAAGAACGATTAATATAGTACAAAAGATCGTGATAGTCAAAGAATCTGGATCCTGTCGGAGAAAATAAAGAGAAATAACAAACAAATCTCAATTATTAAGAAAAGACAAAGAGATATAATATGTACAAAAAAAAAAAACAAGTAACAGCTTGATTGACATCTATGCGTCCGGGACAAGCTTCCCATCCAATTTTCTTATAAATTGGCAAACAGGGTCTTTTTGAGTCAGATTCCCAAGACTTAACTGTGTGTCTTTCTTTTTGATATTGTGTATGTAATCTGCGAAAGCCTATGTGAACATATCCACTGGGATGCGTCTCAAGAGATCGAAGATATATCATCTAAAGACTCCTTACTCAAGCCATTCCTAATGAATTTAATTTTATCTTAAAGAATGACAACGAGTATTGCAATTCCAACGTGCACATTTGTAACAAACACCCATTTGCTTAGCTCTTCGTTTCTTTGCATAGGTGCTTCTCTTTCCAAAACCAGGCAGATGTGAAAATAAAAGAATCAGAGGATTCACCTGCCAATCGGACTCGTGCTTCAATTACCCAACGAATGTCATTGGGCACACCATGTATTGTCAGTAGTCTCATCCGTTCTAAGCGAGCTTTGTAGACTTTCATCAGAGATTTTTGAGGGAGCGAAGGAAATTGCTTGTGAAGATTTGAGAGAGCTTCGTCCATCTTGAAATGACTTAATCTGCAAAAACTAACACACAAAATTAAATTAAATTACACCAAATCACAATATAACAAAAATTGCATGGGTTGCCTCCCTGCGAGCGCTAAGTTTAATTGTCGTCAGCTAGACATGACTTTTTGAACGTTTATGCTGGATCTGAAAGTGTGACACTTTCTTTTTGTCGCTCAAATGATTCTCCCCAGTAGTGCTTGACACGCTGACTGTTAACTTTGAATGTGTTGTTGGTATTAGGATCCAGTAACTCAACAGCTCCATATGGTAAAAATCTGAGTGATTACAAATGGTCCGGACCATCTAGATTTTAACTTTCCAGGAAAAGTTTTAACCTCGAGTTGTACAATAACACTTGCTGCCATTGGTTCCAACTGTCTGTGCAATATTTTTCGGTCATGGCCATTTTTGGTCTTTTCTTTGTATAATTTGGCATTCTCTAAGACTGTAGGCGAAATTCCTCCAATTCATTGAGTTGGTGAAGTCTTTTCTCTCCTGCAGCTTATGAATCAAGATTCAATTTCTTCAGTGCCCAGTACGCCTTGTGTTCAAGTTCAACTGGCAGATGGCATGCTTTCCCAAACACCAATCGATATGGGGACATACCAATGGGTGTCTTGTAAGCTGTTCGGTAGGCCATAATGCATCATCCAATTTTGTAGACCAGTCCCTTCTTGTTGATCCAACGGTTCTTTCTAGGATTCTTTGATCTCCCTGTTTGAAACTTCAACCTGTCCATTTGACTGTGGATGGTAAGCTGTGGCAACTTTGTGTGAGTAACTCCATATTTGGATAGAAGTGCATCAAAATATCTGTTGCAGAAATGTGAGCCACCATCGCTGATAATTGCCCGAGGTGTTCCAAACCGAGTGAAAATGTTCTTTTTCAGGAATTTGATCACCACTTTGGAATCATTGGATGGCAGTGCAATTGCTTCAACCCATTTGGAGACGTAGTCAACAGCAACCAGAATATACATGTTTCCAAATGATGGAACAAATGGTCCCATGAAATCAATACCCCAAACATCGAATATCTCCACTTCCAGAATGTTTTGCAACGGTCCTTCGTTCGTTTCTTCTCGAAATATTCCTGTTCTCTGGCACCTGTCACATTGAAAAGCAAAAAGATAAGCATCTTTAAAAGTGTGGGCCAGAACAAACCTGATTGAAGGACTTTAGCTGCAGTTTTGTTTCCACTGAAGTGTCCGCCGTATGGTGATGAATGACAGTGTTGCAAAACACTGTTGACTTCCTCCTGTGGAACACACCTTCTCAGTAATTGATCAGCACATCGTTTAAACAGGTAACGGTTCATCCCAGACATAGTGTTTGACTTCTTGAAGAACTTCTTCCGTTGTTGAGTTGTCCATTCCAACGGCCATTTCCTGATACAATATAATTAACATAGTCAGCATACCAAGGTACTTCCTGTTGTTTTATGGAAAATAATTGTTCATCTGGAAAAGTTTCTTTGATTATTAGTTCTTTATCAGCTGTTTTTTCCATTCTCGAGCCTCGATAAGTGATCTGCCACCTGGTTTTCTGTTCCTTTCCTGTCTCGGATCTCTACGTCGAATTCTTGCAAAAGAAGTATCCAACGGATCAATCTAGGTTTGGCATCTTTCTTTGTGATCAGATATTTGATTGCTGAATGATCTGTGTAGACCACCACTTTGGGACCCAGCAGATAGGAGCGGAATTTGTCAAAAGCGTACACAACTGCTAGCAACTCCTTTTTTGAATTATTTAATTTGTGAATTCTCCTTAACACTGACTAAAATGGATCTTCATATGTTCAGTTGACAGGTATTATGAACTTACATGGAAACATACGGACATGAGCTAAAATTGAAAAGTTTGTAATATTCAGTGCTATAGTTTAATTGGAGGAAGCATCTCTAAATAGTGATGGAGTAAAAAAAAAAAAAAAAAAAAAAAAAAAAAAAAACGTCCGAGATCCGAGTTATTAAGTCTGTAAGGGTATTTTAATACCTAGTGCCCTAAAACCAACTGGTTTGGGAGTCATTGGCCCAAAGCTCGTTACATGGATCGAAGATGCTGCAAAAATAAATATATATATCTGAAGTCTGAGTAATTAAGTTCGTAGGGGTGTCTTAACACCTGGTGCCCTAAAGCCAACTGGTTTGGGAGCCACCGACCCAAGCTCGCTACATAACGGAAGGTATTGTATAAAAATAAAAAATAGAGAAAAAATCAAAGAAAAAAAACAGAAAAATCAGAAAAATTATTCCATTGCTACAAAAAAAGGTGTGAAATCTGATAGAACTTTAGGACAAAAATTACTCTCTTATCAACTGCACTTATGACTGTTGTGGGCAAAAATGAAATGATTAATATTTTGTTAGCTGTGTATATGGAGAATGGTAAAAACAATCGGAGAATTTACTTATTCGGTAATTTAGAAAGAAACAAAACAACTAGTAACTTGGAGTAGATTTTTCACCCTGATTAGTCACTTTCTTCTTCTTTATTCTCTTTTCGCTTGTCTTTTTGCTTTTGTGTGCATTAGTTTTTAAATACCTTTTTACTTTTGTAAAATGTTTGTGGGTATCATTGCTGTAAACCCTCACGAGACTACATTCGTCCACTAGGACACCTAGGGGTTTAAAGGCTTGTTGCATATGCTAAATGTAACCGTGATCCCTACGAAAGTGGCTTAGTTAAATTTTGTTATGTTATTTTATTCTGTATTTTGCTCGAGGACTAGCAAAATGTTAGGTTTTGGGGTGTGATGAGTGGTATTTATATCACAATTTTCCACTCATTTAAACTTAATATTTTGTATAGTTTCTTGAGTTTTATGAACGTTTTGATGTGTTTTATTGTTATTTTGCAGATAAATAAAGTTTGGACAGCACTGGAGGCAATTTTGGGCAAAACCGGACAAAAATGCGTCAACAGGGAATTTTGGTCTTCTACGCGTCGCGACGCTGGAGCACTGCGCGCCATATTGGAATACCGTTATATTGGTCGGTTGGTAAATTTATTTTAATCTGGTTTAAACCTGACTAATCAAGGAATACCGCTATATTGGTCGGTTGGTAAAATTTAATTTTCTGTTGGTTTGAACCTGATTAATCAAGGAAACCGCTATATTGGTCGGTTGGTAAATTTATTTTGGTACCCCCGCCTTTATGGCTGGATTATGGACAAATAGTACCACCTATATGGCTGGTTGGACTTAATTGACTTAATCAGGGTACCGCCAGATTGGTCGGTTGGTAAAATATTATCACAAAGTTTATATAGTATTTTATGGGAGATATCTAAATTAGTAGTAGTAAAAGTAATTTCTTTTGCCTTAGCATTTTATTTCATTTGTAATTTTCTTTTCAGCATTTTACTTTTCGCAATTACTTTTCAGCATTTTCATTTTAATGTCTTTTAAGTTTTTACAAGCCCTAGTTATGTGTCATAACTAAGTTAGTAATCTAGGGTTGTGATGAAATCTAATATCACCGGTTTATAAGGGTTAAATTATAATTTGGGTAATATAAAGATTTATTTATTGAGTCTTAATCTTAATGCTTTTTATTAACTGGCCACTAATAAAATTGATAAGGTAAACTTAAAATGAACTAGACATAGGGATTTTAGGTTTAAAACCTCAGACTCAATAACCCACGATCTTCTTTGAGGATAGATAACCCTTTAATAGATTTCCTTACAGGATAGGAATATACCTGTTGGGCGGGGGTAGCCATAATTGGAACTTAATATTAATGAATCCAGTTAATTTGATTGACATAGACATATGGTTTAATTAAGTTAAATTGGATATTTGTAATTGACCATCGGAAGAGGCTTTTACATAATTTAGTGTTCCAGGTTAATAAATCAATATTTTACCCAATTATAAGATAACAACTTCATCTTTAAATAATATTGGAATAAATCACAACCCTAGATAGTTTTAATATTGAATTTTCTCAAATATCTTTTCAACCAATTTTAGTTACTTGCTTTTTAAATTTAAAATCGTCGCCATTTCAAATCAATCACACACGTATAACGCAAGCGCACGTATCGTTCAAGTAGTATAAAATATCGATCCCACGAGGACTTAATTCCTACTTTGTTATTAATTGTTGAATCTATTTATTTACAAATATCTAATTATAGGGAGAAGAGAATGATTGTTTGATTGATTTGGTTGATTGAAGATTTTTACAAAAAAATAAATAAAAAGATAAAAGAAAATACTAAGGAAATAACAGATAAAAAGATATAAGGTTGTGAATTCTTTTAATATCATTTAAAAGATGAAGTGATTATTTTAAGTTTGTGTAATAAATCAGTTTACTAACCTGGAACACTAAATTATGTAAAAGCCTCTTCCGATGGTCAACTACAAATACCCAGTATAACCCAATTGAACCATATTCCTATGTCAACCACATTACCTGGATTCATTAAGTCTAAGTTCCAATTATGGCTACCCCCGCCCGACAGGTATATTCCTATCCTGTAAGGAAATCTATTAAAGGGTTATCTATCCTCAAGGAAGATCGTGGGCTATTAAGTCTAAGGCTGAAACCTAAAATCCCTATGTCTAGTTCATTTTAGATTTACCATATCAATCTTATTGGTGATCAGACAACAAGAAGCATTAAGCTTAAGACTTAATAAATAAACCTTTAAATTATCCAACTATAAAATAATCCCTTATAAAACGGTGATATAAAAGTCATCACAACCCCTAATTAATTAAAACATAACTAGGACTATAAAAATAAATACATAAAATAAAATACTGAAAAGTAAAATAAAATAAAATAAAATAAAATAAAATGCTAAGGTAAAAGGAATTACTTTTACTACTACTAATTTAGATATCTCCCATAAAATAATATATAAACTTGTGATAAATTTACCAACCGACCAGTCTGGCGGTATCCTGATTAAGTCAAATTAAGTCCAACCAGCCATTAAGGCGGAACCAAAAATAAATTTACCAACCGACCAGTCTGGCGGTATCCTGGATTAGTCAGGTTTAAACCAGATTAAAATTAAATTACCAACCGACCAATATAGCGGTATTCCTTATTAAGTCAATATTTTAAATAGTGAATATATTATTTTTAAGGGAGATTAATCTAAATAGTAACAATAAAAGAATTACCTTTCACCCTATCTGAAAAAGTTACTTCAACATGGTGAATAGTAAAAACTGTAAAAGTAAAAAGTAAAAATTAAATTACTATTATTACAAAAAGTAATTAAAATTATTTACAAAACTAAAAATAAAAAAAAAATAAAATAAAAAAAAAAATTCTAGAGAGAGAAACTCTCTCTAGAGAGAGAAATTAAGAGAGAGAAAGGGTGTAATGAAAACTGAAAATTCCGCGCCTATTTATAGCAAAAAAAAATTCACTGTTGGTCACTGTGCGCGCGTCGCGACGCTAAGGCGTTGCGCGTCGCGACGCTCATTTGTCGACGTGGCACAATGAGACGGCGACACGTAGCAAGGCGGCTGACTGTACAACTGACACGTGTCAAGGCGGCTAATTCTCAATTATTGTGATGACGTCATGCTGACGCGGAGGCGACGTGGCGATGACGTGGCGCTGACGTGGCGGCTGACTGTACAACTGTCGGCACAATGGGATGGCGACACGTGGCGACACGTGTCAAATTCTGATTGGCTGAGGCTGAAGTGGCATGTTGACTCGGTTGACTTGCTGACGTGTCTGATGACGTGGCATGACACGTGGCATGGTTGACTCGTTGACCGATGACATGGCTGATGACGAGGCGACACGTGTCATGTCAGAGTGTCGGCAGCATATGATGTTGACACGTGTCACGGCGCACGTTAGCAGATCGGATGTGATGGTTGTGGGCAAAAATGAAATGATTAATATTTTGTTAGCTGTGTATATGGAGAATGGTAAAAACAATCGGAGAATTTACTTATTCGGTAATTTAGAAAGAAACAAAACAACTAGTAACTTGGAGTAGATTTTTCACCTGATTAGTCCTTTCTTTCTTTATCTCTTTTCGCTTGTCTTTTTGCTTTTGTGTGCATTAGTTTTAAATACCTTTTTACTTTTGTAAAATGTTTGTGGGTATCATTGCTGTAAACCCTCACGAGACTACACTCGTCCACTAGGGACACCTAGGGGTTTAAAGGCTTGTTGCATATGCTAAATGTAACCGTGATCCCTACGAAAGTGGCTTAGTTAAATTTTGTTATGTTATTTTATTCTGTATTTTGCTCGAGGACTAGCAAAATGTTAGGTTTGGGGGTGTGATGAGTGGTATTTATATCACAATTTTCCACTCATTTAAACTTAATATTTTGTATAGTTTCTTGAGTTTTATGAACGTTTTGATGTGTTTTATTGTTATTTTGCAGATAAATAAAGTTTGGACAGCACTGGAGGCAATTTGGGGCAAAACCGGACAAAAATGCGTCAACAGGGATATTTTGGTCTTCTACGCGTCGCGACGCTGGAGCACTGCGCGCCGCGACGCCCAGCGTGTGCCGGTTCTGCTAAAATGCGCCATGGTCAACGGGTCAACAATTTGAAAAGTTTGACTTTGCTAAAATACGCCGTGCCACGTGTCACCATCACATCCGATCTGCTAACGTGCGCCGTGACACGTGTCAACATCATATGCTGCCGACACTCTGACATGACACGTGTCGCCTCGTCATCACCCATGTCATCGGTCAACGAGTCAACATTGCCACGTGTCATGCCACGTCATCAGACACGTCAGCAAGTCAACCGAGTCAACATGCCACGTCAGCCTCAGCCAATCAGAATTTGACACGTGTCGCCACATGTCGCCATCCCATTGTGCCGACAGTTGTACAGTCAGCCGCCACGCCACATCAGCGCCACGTCATCTCCGCGTCAGCATGACGTCATCACAATAATTGAGAATTAGCCGCCTTGACACGTGTCAGTTGTACAGTCAGCCGCCTTGCCACGTGTCGCCGTCTCATTGTGCCACGTCGACAAACTAGCGTCGCGACGCGCAACGCCTTAGCGTCGCGACGCGCGCACAGTGACCAAACAGTGAATTTATTTTACACTATAAATAGAGGCCGAATTTCAGTTTTTAGTACACCTTTTCTCTCACTCCTTCTATGTAATTAGGGAGTTTCTCTCTCTAGAATTTTCATTTTAATTTTTTACTTTTTACTTTTGTAATAATTTTAATTACGTTCTGTAATAATAATAATTTACTTTCTTTATTTTTACAGTTTTTACTATTCACTATGCGGAGGTAACTTCACTATGCTAGGGTGAAAGGTAATTATTTTACTATTGCTATTAGATTAATCTCCCTTAAAAATATATATTTACTATTTAAAATTCTGATTAATAAAGGAATACCGCTATATTGGTCGGTTGGTAATTTATTTTAATCTGGTTTAAACCTGACTAATCAAGGAATACCGCTATATTG
Organism: Zanthoxylum bungeanum; assembly: GCA_019454045.1. NCBI lineage: Eukaryota > Viridiplantae > Streptophyta > Magnoliopsida > Sapindales > Rutaceae > Zanthoxylum > Zanthoxylum bungeanum. The sequence continues at coordinate 14,012 of SKCR01049064.1, forward strand.
GTCGGTTGGTAAATTTATTTTCTGTTGTTTGAACCTGATTAATCAAGGAAACCGCTATATTGGTCGGTTGGTAAATTTATTTTGGTACCGCCTTTATGGCTGGATTATGGACAAATATTACCACCTATATGGCTGGTTGGACTTAATTTGACTTAATCAGGGTACCGCCAGATTGGTCGGTTGGTAAAATATTATCACAAAGTTTATATATATTTTTATGGGAGATATCTAAATTAGTAGTAGTAAAAGTAATTTCTTTTGCCTTAGCATTTTATTTCATTTGTAATTTTCTTTTCAGCATTTTACTTTTCGCAATTACTTTTCAGCATTTTCATTTTATGTCTTTTAAGTTTTTACAAGCCCTAGTTATGTGTCATAACTAAGTTAGTAATCTAGGGTTGTGATGAAATCTAATATCACCGGTTTATAAGGGTTAAATTATAATTTGGGTAATATAAAGATTTATTTATTGAGTCTTAATCTTAATGCTTTTTATTAACTGGCCACTAATAAAATTGATAAGGTAAACTTAAAATGAACTAGACATAGGGATTTTAGGTTTAAAACTCAGACTCAATAACCCACGATCTTCTTTGAGGATAGATAACCTTTAATAGATTTCCTTACAGGATAGGAATATACCTGTTGGGCGGGGGTAGCCATAATTGGAACTTAATATTAATGAATCCAGTTAATTTGATTGACATAGACATATGGTTTAATTAAGTTAAATTGGATATTTGTAATTGACCATCGGAAGAGGCTTTTACATAATTTAGTGTTCCAGGATAATAAATCAATATTTTACCCAATTATAAGATAACAACTTCATCTTTAAATAATATTGGAATAAATCACAACCCTAGATAGTTTTAATATTGAATTTTCTCAAAATATCTTTTCAACCAATTTTAGTTACTTGCTTTTAAATTTAAAATCGTCGCCATTTCAAATCAATCAAACAACCTGTCAGATTTTAGTAATCATTTGACCTCATAAAAATTAATAGATAAGATTTTAAGTCCTTGTGGGATCGATACTTTTTATACTACTTGAACGATACGTGCGCTTGCGTTACACGTGGCAAGTCGGCTGACTGTACAACTGACACGTGTCAAGGCGGCTAATTCTCAATTATTGTGATGACGTCATGCTGACGCGGAGATGACGTGGCACTGACGTGGCGCTGACGTGGCGTGGCGGCTGACTGTACAACTGTCGGCACAATGGGATGGCGACACGTGGCGACACGTGTCAAATTCTGATTGGCTGAGGCTGACGTGGCATGTTGACTCGGTTGACTTGCTGACGTGTCTGATGACGTGGCATGACACGTGGCAATGTTGACTCGTTGACCGATGACATGGGTGATGACGAGGCGACACGTGTCATGTCAGAGTGTCGGCAGCATATGATGTTGACACGTGTCACGGCGCACGTTAGCAGATCGGATGTGATGGTGACACGTGGCACGGCGTATATTTAGCAAGTCAAACTTGTCAAATTGTTGACCCGTTGACCATGGCGCATTTTAGCAGAACCGGCACACGCTGGGCGTCGCGGCGCGCAGTGCTCCAGCGTCGCGACGCGTAGAAGACCAAAATATCCCTGTTGACGCATTTTTGTCCGGTTTTGCCCCAAATTGCCTCCAGTGCTGTCCAAACTTTATTTATCTGCAAAATAACAATAAACACATCAAAACGTTCATCATAAAACTCAAGAAACTATACAAAATATTAAGTTTAAATGAGTGGAAAATTGTGATATAAATACCACTCATCACACCCCAAACCTAACATTTTGCTAGTCCTCGAGCAAAATACAGAATAAAATAACATAACAAAATTTAACTAAGCCACTTTCGTAGGGATCACGGTTACATTTAGCATATGCAACAAGCCTTTAAACCCCTAGGTGTCCCTAGTGGACGAGTGTAGTCTCGTGAGGGTTTACAGCAATGATACCCACAAACATTTTACAAAAGTAAAAAGGTATTTAAAACTAATGCACACAAAAGCAAAAAGACAAGCGAAAAGAGAATAAAGAAAGAAAGTGACTACAGGTGAAAAATCTACTCCAAGTTACTAGTTGTTTTGTTTCTTTCTAAATTACCGAATAAGTAAATTCTCCGATTGTTTTTACCATTCTCCATATACACAGCTAACAAAATATTAATCATTTCATTTTTGCCCACAACAGTCATAAGTGCAGTTGATAAGAGAGTAATATTTTTGTCCTAAAGTTTTATCAGATTTCACACACCTTTTTTTGTAGCAATGGAATAATTTTTCTGATTTTTCTGTTTTTTTCTTTGATTTTTTCTCTATTTTTTATTTTTATACAATACCTTCCGTCTATGTAGCGAGCTTTGGGTCGGTGGCTCCCAAACCAGTTGGCTTTAGGGCACCAGGTGTTAAGACACCCCTACGAACTAATTACTCAGACTTCAGATATATATATTTATTTTTGCAGCATCTTCGATCCATGTAACGAGCTTTGGGCCAATGACTCCCAAACCAGTTGGTTTTAGGGCACTAGGTATTAAAATACCCTTACAGACTTAATAACTCGGATCTCGGACGTTTTTTTTTTTTTTTTTTTTTTTTTTTTTTTACTCCATCACTATTTAGAGATGCTTCCTCCAATTAAACTATAGCACTGAATATTACAAACTTTTCAATTTTAGCTCATGTCCGTATGTTTCCATGTAAGTTCATAATACCTGTCAACTGAACATATGAAGATCCATTTTAGTCAGTGTTAAGGAGAATTCACAAATTAAATAATTCAAAATGAAATAAACAAAAATTAACTTATTTCGAAATAGGTTTGAGATACGTCTCAGGAGCGGAAATTCCTTACTCGGCTATCTTTTACCAATTCCACCTTTTTAGTCAAAATAAAAACACAAAAATGCAAAATATTTTTGTAATTTTTGAAAATTTTTCAATTTTTTTGTATTTTTTGAAAAATTTTGGACTAAAAATAAAAACAACATACAACTAAAAACAAGATATTAATCAACTAATTCCCCCCCCAAACCTAAATGAGACATTGTCCCCAATGTCTTAAACAGTAGAAGAAGAGTTTATGGTTTTGCTCGGTGGTGAGGCTATGGTGAAGGTTGGTGGCTCGGCTTTTGGGGTTTTTGGAGTTGTTGAGTGGTGGATGTGTGGTTTTCTTAGTGATCTCGGCTTGGTGGTGTCTCATCAGCGATGGTGGCTGGACATGGCTCTGTTTCGGTTTTGTGGGTCGTGAGTGGTATGAAGATCGGTTTTGACTCGGCGAGGAAAGGGCTCGGTCACGGCCTCGGTGGCTGCTGAATTTCGGTGGATTCGGCGAAGCTTGGTTCTTGGTGGCTGCTCACGGTGTGGATCTCGGCTGGCGAAGACTCGGTCACGGCAAGGGTGGCTCGCGGTGGTTGTTGGCTGGATCTAAGTGAGGGTGACTGGTTCGGTTTTGGTTGTGTTTGAGGAAGAAGATGATGATGGGTTTTTGGTTGGATGAGGATTTGAGGAAAACAGAGGAGATTCTGCCGAAATTTCTAAAAAAATGCCACCAAAGAGATCCAGAGCGTCAACATCTGCTGAACCCAGTTTTGACACTACAAAATTTGTCTCAGCAGCTGCAGAACAGCGCTATGAGAGGGGACTGACTAAGAAGGTCGGAATCATTGAGAGAGGCTTTGAGATTCCCTCTGGATTATTTCCAGATATAGACAGGGTGATTGCCGACAGACACTGGCAGAAACTTTGCCAACAACCCAAACCGGCGAGCATCACAGTTGTCCGAGAGTTTTATGCGAATGCTGCTCAGCATGTCGCTTTTCATACTATGGTGAGAGGGAGACAGGTTTCCTTTGACTCGTGTGACAATCAATAAATTCTATGGGATCCCTGAGATGGAGGTAGATGAATATACAGAGTCGAGGAATGGGATTGAGATCTCGCAACTGACTGATGAGTTGTGTATCCCCAATGCTACATGGGAGATGAGCAGCAGTGGGGAGTACATGAAGATGAGTTCTAGATTTCTTAAACCAGATGCGAGAGTTTGGTTTCACTTCCTCACGAGATCACTCATTCCAGGTACCCACATCACTTTTGTCACCAGAGAAAGGATGGTTCTATTGTACTGCTTGATGACAGGACTAGCCATTGACGTGGGAGTGCTTATTTCTACAAATATAGCTTGGGCTGCTACCCAATCGCAAGCTGGACTGTATTACCCTTACCTGATCACTTCCTCATGCACTTTGGGTATGGTTCCAGTTGACCCGCAAGAAGAACCAATGCAACCCATGACAGCTTTAAAACAGCCCGCATAATCCAGCAACTTCGAACAGAAAGGCAAATACCTGCTGGACCATCTTCATCAGTACCTGCAGCTGCTCCACAGCAGCCACCTGCTCAGCCACATAGAGCAGCACAGTCTCGTTCAGTTTCAGATAGATTTGATCGTTTGGAGAGGCGTGTTGATTTTCTCACTGATTACAACATTGCCATGGGACAGGCATTGCAGCATATGGCGAGAGACTTGCACATCACTGTTCCACAGTTTCCAGATCCACTTTCAGATAGCGACGAGGACGAGACTGGCGCATAAACTCGGTACCATTGTTCCTACATTTTGTTTATGTTTTGAACGCATTAGGGACAATGCTTAATTTAGGTTTGGGGGTGCATAACTTTTATGTTAATACTTTCCGTTAAAATTTTTCATTTATGCAACAAAATTCCGTTAAAATCAATAGGAGTTCTTTAATTAATTAGTACCCGTTTTTTAGTAGTATGTTATTTTTATTTTTAGTTCAAAATTTTTCGAAAAATACAAAAAAAATTGAAAAATTTTCAAAAATTACAAAAATATTTGTGTTTTTATTTTGACTAAAAAGGTGAAATTGGTGAGAGGTAGCCGAGTAAGGAATTTCCGCTCCTGAGACGTATCTCAAACCTATTTCGAAACAAGTTAATTTTTGTTTATTTCCTTTTTAATTATTTAATTTGTGAATTCTCCTTAAATCTGACTAAAATGGATCTTCATATGTTCAGTTGACAGGTATTATGAACTTACATGGAAACATACGGACATGAGCTAAAATTGAAAAGTTTGTAATATTCCGTGCTATAGTTTAATTGGAGGAAGCATCTCTAAATAGTGATGGAGTAAAAAAAAAAAAAAAAAAAAAAAACGTCTGAGATCCGAGTTATTAAGTCTGTAGGGTATTTTAATACCTAGTGCCCTAAAACCAACTGGTTTGGGAGTCATTGGCCCAAAGCTCGTTACATGGATCAAAGATGCTGCAAAATATATATATCTGAAGTCTGAGTAATTAAGTTCGTAGGGGTGTCTTAACACCTGGTGCCCTAAAGCCAACTGGTTTGGGAGCCACCGACCCAAAGCTCGCTACATAGACGGAAGCACTGCGCGCCGCGTCGCCCAGCGTGTGTCGGTTCTGCTAAAATGCGCCATGGTCAACGGGTCAACAATTTGAAAAGTTTGACTTTGCTAAAATGCGCCGTGCCACGTGTCACCATCACATCCGATCTGCTAACGTGCGCCGTGACACGTGTCAACATCATATGCTGGCCGACACTCTGACATGACACGTTTCGCCTCGTCATCAGCCATGTCATCGGTCAACGAGTCAACCATGCCACGTGTCATGCCACGTCATCAGACACGTCAGCAAGTCAACCGAGTCAACATGCCACGTCAGCCTCAGCCAATCAGAATTTGACACGTGTCGCCACGTGTCGCCATCCCATTGTGCCGACAGTTGTACAGTCAGCCGCCACGCCACGTCAGCGCCACGTCATCGCCACGTCGCCTCCGCGTCAGCATGACGTCATCACAATAATTGAGAATTAGCCGCCTTGACACGTGTCAGTTGTACAGTCAGCCGCCTTGCTACGTGTCGCCGTCTCATTGTGCCACGTCGACAAATGAGCGTCGCGACGCGCAACGCCTTAGCGTCGCGACGCGCGCACAGTGACCAAACAGTGAATTTTTTTTGCTATAAATAGGCCGCGAATTTTCAGTTTTCATTACACCTTTCTCTCTCTTAATTTCTCTCTCTAGAGAGAGTTTCTCTCTCTAGAATTTTTATTTTTATTTTTTTAGTTTTTTTTATTTTTAGTTTTGTAAATAATTTTAATTACTTTTTGTAATAATAGTAATTTAATTTTTACTTTTTACTTTTTACAGTTTTTACTATTCACCATGTTGAAGTAACTTTTTCAGCTAGGGTGAAAGGTAATTCTTTTATTGTTACTATTTAGATTAATCTCCCTTAAAAATATATATTCACTATTTAAAATATTGACTTAATAAGGAATACCGCTATATTGGTCGGTTGGTAATTTAATTTTAATCTGGTTTAAACCTGACTAATCCAGGATACCGCCAGACTGGTCGGTTGGTAAATTTATTTTTGGTTCCGCCTTAATGGCTGGTTGGACTTAATTTGACTTAATCAGGATACCGCCAGACTGGTCGGTTGGTAAATTTATCACAAGTTATATATTATTTTATGGGAGATATCTAAATTAGTAGTAGTAAAAGTAATTCCTTTTACCTTAGCATTTTATTTTATTTTATTTTTTTTATTTTACTTTTCAGTATTTTTATTTTATGTATTTATTTTTTATAGTCCTAGTTATGTTTTAATTAATTAGGGGTTGTGATGACTTTTAATATCACCGTTTTATAAGGGATTATTTTATAGTTGGATAATTTAAAGGTTTATTTATTAAGTCTTAAGCTTAATGCTTCTTGTTATCTGATCACCAATAAGATTGATATGGTAAATCTAAAATGAACTAGACATAGGGATTTTAGGTTTCAGCCTTAGACTTAATAGCCCACGATCTTCCTTGAGGATAGATAACCCTTTAATAGATTTCCTTACAGGATAGGAATATACCTGTCGGGCGGGGGTAGCCATAATTGGAACTTAGACTTAATGAATCCAGGTAATGTGGTTGACATAGGAATATGGTTCAATTGGTTATACTGGGTATTTGTAGTTGACCATCGGAAGAGGCTTTTACATAATTTAGTGTTCCAGGTTAGTAAACTGATTTATTACACAACTTAAAATAATCACTTCATCTTTTAAATGATATTAAAAGAATTCACAACCTTAATATCTTTTTATCTGTTATTTTCCTTAGTATTTTCTTTTATCTTTTTATTTATTTATTTTGTAAAAATCTTCAATCAACCAAATCAATCAAACAATCATTCTCTCTCTTCTCCCTATAATTAGATATTTGTAAATAAATAGATTCAACAATTAATAACAACAGTAGGAATTAAGTCCTCGTGGGATCGATATTTTTATACTACTTGAACGATACGTGCGCTTGCGTTATACGTGTGTGTTTACGCCGGTCAGTGTCATAAATTTATTATTTATTTAATAATATTATGGCATAATATAAATTGATTTTTGGTAAATCATTTTAACTTAACACAATTTTATCTCTCTCAAAATGCTCTCTTCTCTCTCACGCATAACAGAAGGTTTTGCTCACTGGTTTTGAACCAGTTTGGGGCGTGAATAAGGGAAGCAAGAGTGGTTTCTCATGGTGAGAAATCAAGTGCTAGCACACTTACAAGTCTTGCGAAGGTGGTAGGGAGGTTCGACCATGAGGCGGGGACTCATCCGACGGAGTTTGGAGCTTCGTTTTGAGACCCGAAACTGCCAAGACAGTGAGCATGGACTGGTTTTGCAGTGGCGTGAGCAGGGCAGTACGTTTTTGGCCTTGATTCGTCTTCAAATCGACATAACCGATCAATGTGAGTATTCTGCTACCTCCGTTGATGTATTCACGCATTATTTCATGTCTTGATTTGATCTTGGGACCTTAGAATAAACCAACAATAAGAGCCTAAGAGGCTTGGGTATTTAAGAGAGTCCACTCCACCCTCCCTCTGGGGAATCTTCAATAGGAAATCCATCTGACAGTCAGTCATGCATCATAACTCGTTGGCACGTACCTTATAGTATAAAAAAGGTACGCTCACTTGGTCACTCGGACACTTGAGTGGGGAGACCTACTTGTGGGCAATCCTTCGTTAACGAGAGCCTTTGTCTATACCTCTATAAACCCGCATATGAATTGTAGTTGTATGACTAATAGAGACTATCCATTTATGCCTATGTTTAGGACTATCGCCATTTGGATTCAGTTGGACCTTTCGTCATGAGTTGTGAACTTGTTGGGCCATTTAAACTGGGAAAAGTTTGTGTCTTATGACAATTGGGCCAAAAGCTTCTAAAATGATGATGGTCCACTTTTTGTTTGGGCCCCGTATCATTTGAAGTTATTTAGTCACGTTATCGCGAAAGTGTAAACCTGTTGGGCCTTTTTCAACTGGGACAAGTTTGCACCTCGCAAAAGTATGATTGAATGATTTAAAATGATAATGGGCCGACTTATATATTCCATGCATCACACACATACATGCTAACTTGCGGTTTTAAAAGACACCATAGATACCCGTTGGGTTAGGGAAGAGGAAAGACTTGTCAAAAGACCATTAGCGAACATGAGTGAGTCAGATAACGAGGGTTCTCGCATGGATCAGTTGGAGACTAATCTCACTAATATTACCGAGCAGTTGCAAGCTTTGACCACCGATGTGGCCAGTTTGACCATACCCCATATAGCCAATGATAGAAAGTTCTGCAAACGGAATAGAAAGACCATTAGGGGACCTTCGGGGACCAAGCCCACTCCTTTTGAGGCCGCCCCTATCAGGAATAGGCGATTCTTCAATTTTGGTAGACCTTTGTCAAAGGTGTTTAAAGAGATGAAAAGGCAAGGACCTTAGAACCTAAACCACTTTCGAACCCTGTACCACGCAACCTTGATCTAAACCTATACTGTTACCTCCACCAGCAAAGAGGCCATGACATCGACAGCTGTACTCGCCTCAGACATGAAATCCAGAACCTCATTGACTCCCATAAAATACCCGACCGGGAAAAAGAACAACCCAACGCATACAGAAAACCTCCACCCACCCATATAATCAACTGCGGCCTACCCGACAACACTATCCTCCAAACTCACGACCACCAAGCTTCCCACATGGGGATATAGGGCAACGATAGTAAAAATGAAACGAAGCAAAAATGGGAAAGTAAATGGGAAAAAGAATTACAGCAGTTAGAGGATTTGATGTTCGAAAAAAGCAAGAAGATGGAAGAAGACAAAGTTGCAAATTATGGGGATGTTTGTTTTCCTGATCTTAATCAATTGTGATCTCGCATCCATTAATAATAAAGAAATTGATTTTGCCTGCTTGTTCGAGTTTTTTCTCTCATCAATAGTTAAACATTGTCATGATCGTCAAGTGCACGGTAACTTGAACGATTTGACTTAAAAGAGTTGCACGGTCTGTCAGAGCCGTGGCCTTTCTCAACATGGGGAATTGATATGATCGGAGAAAATCGACCGCACGCATCGAATGGACATCGCTTCATAGTAGTGGCAGTAGACTACTTTTCGAAATGGGTGGAAGCCGAGTCATTTCACAACGTCACAGCAAAGCAGATGGCGAAGTTCATAGCCCGGAACATCATTTGTCGATATGGGATGCCACATCACGTAGTAACAGACAATGGAGTCCAGTTTCAAGGTGAAACAAAGGCAATGCTACAGAGGTATGGGATAGGACATCACAAGTCGTCACCTTACCGACCACAAGCGAATGGGGTAGTCGAGGCAGCCAATAAGACGATAAAGAAGATACTAGCCAAGGCGACGGAGAACTACAAAGATTGGGCTGACAAACTACCATACGCCCTGTGGGGGTACATAACTTCTGTAAGAACAGTAACATGAGCCACACCTTACTCTTTAGTCTACGTGAGCCACACCTTACTGCCAGTGGAAGTTGAGATACAGTCTATACGGGTATTAGCGGAAGGAGAGTTACCTAAAGAAGAATGGGCCTCGCAGAGATTCGCACAGTTAGCATTTCTGGATGAAAAATGAATGAAGTCTTTATGTCATATGCAGTTATACCAGAAGAGGTTGGCTCGAGCCTTGAACAAGAAGGTGCGTCCTACTAAAATCAGAAAGAGTGATCTGGTACTTAAGTAGTCAAAGCCGTCGACGATAGACCTGAGAGGAAAGTTTATACCCAATTGGGAAGGACCCTACATAGTCCAGAAAGTCATGGGAAATGATGCAGTGAAACTGTCAGATTTGGAAGGGAACGAGTTCACCGAGCCGATCAACGTGGATAGATTGAAGCAATATTTTGCCTGAGGGAGAGAAGACCGAGCGATCACCAGGAGGACTGGTGGAAGACCTAACCCAACAGAATAGGAAATTCATTCATGCATGCATGCATACACGTAACGTACTTGCATTCTTTGTTTTGTTTGTTTTGTTTTGTATTTATAGGTTTCAAAAAAGAAGGAGAAAACAGAAAATGTAAACCATCGATAATCATCAACACATCAGTATTAGTTTCGGGAATAGATCCCAAGGTTGAGGCCCATATCAGTATCAGTTTCGGGAATGGATCCCAGGGTTGAGTCCCACATCAGTATCGGTCAGAAATGAATCCCAGGTTTGAGGCCCAAATTAGTGCAGTTTCGGGAATGGATCCCAGGGTTGAGGCCCACGTTATCAGCGGTTGAAAGTAAGAATTACAGTCGAGTGAAAAAAAAGAGAGAGAGAAGTCCTTGATGGTCAGACATATGTCCGGTGATGAAATTGTTTGCTGTAGGGTGAAACCTTATAAATGATAAGTGCGAGATGTGCCCTTATCCGGTATTATGAGTGGTTGATCTCGGCTCGACTTGCGGGCATTTAATTTTAGGATCTTAGCGGTGGATGCCTGAGTAGTCGGTGAGACGACTAGTTGAAGAGATGGTGGATCAGTGAATGACCGTTTTCTTAGATGTACATTTTGGTTTACTCCTGTTACGATATGTGATATGGTTGGAAACGAAGAGAAAGTCACTGAAGAGAAAAATGAACCACCTATAACCGATAAGCGTGAAGCTACCCATGGGCGAGTATTAGGACCACCATGAGAAGAAATGCTACCTTAAAGGGTAGGTGCGTTAAAAAAATGATGAAGAGACGAAAGAAAAGAAAAAAGAAAACCATATCATATTGAGTAAGAAGAAGTAATCACAGAGCATGATCAAGACATCTCAGTTGGTTAGACACACTGATCTAATTATCCGAGACAAAATCATCGAGTTGGCTTACTTAAGGGTTAAGCTGCGAAAGAACCTTGGCACACACACACTTGGACTCTGGTTCAGATCATTTATTCAGACTGTCAGATTTGAGTTGTATCAAGTACTTTGAAGATTCTCTGGTTTCGACGCTAGGCATCCGTTGAGGACGAAAATATGTTTAGCAATCGAAATTATCTCGTGAGAGGCAGTATAGTAGGTGGGTATGTAACATCATATCAGGAGATCTACCATGACCTAATGAAAGCAGCAAAGAACAGAAGAATGAACCGAGAGTAGGGGCGATCGGTCTACCCTTTCTCATACAGCATGGTTCAAAAATGAACCATCACATCAGCAATGCCTCGGGGATGAGGTTCAGTATGCCGGGAATGGTCGAGGCCCACATCATTATCAGCTTGGGATGAGTCATAGGGTCGAGGCATACATCAATATCAGTTTGGGGATAAGTCCTAGGGTTGAGGTCCACATCAGTATCAATTTGGGGATGAGTCCCAAGGTCGAGGCCCACATCAGTTGCAGTTTTTGGGATACGTCCCAGGGTCGAGGCCCACACATCATATAAGCAGTTTGGGATGCGTCACAGGGTCGAGGCCCACACATCAGCAGTTTGGGATGCGTCATAGGGTCGAGGCCCACACATCAGTAGTTTGGGATGCGTCCCAAGGTCAAGGCTCACACATCTGATGTTTGGGATGCGTCCTAGGGTCGAGGCCCACATCAGCAGTTTGGGATGCGTCCCAAGGTTGAGGCCTACAGATATGATGTTTGGGATGCTGTTGGACATTATGACCCATAGCGTCACTGTTTTGTAAATGATATTGTATTATTGTACAAAATTAACTATGCGATAATGAAATTGCCCTTTTGCCGTTTTGTAAAATTATTTACTTTGATTTATTAATGGCAAAAGTCCATATGATTAGTTCCGTATTGAGATGATATGAGACAGTATCAATATAAAAGGTTTAATCATTAAATATCCCTAGTCGGAGTGTTATCGAGATCGGACATCGATAATGCGGAATAGACTAGTATTGCACTTGTGCGAGTTGTGATGGCACAACGGCATAGTTCTCATATATTTAAGTATTGGATACTTATGCAAGTGCAGTAGGAGGTTGTGTTTTACCGATGGTACGGAAAACAGCTTCGCTCTGGATAGACCCCGCGGAATCCCATTGGTAGTATGTCTGCGTGTCTATGGGAGGCCGCATCAGGGTAGGTGTATATAGTCTTAACCTGAGACTTACATCGCTAGTACTTGCGACAATCGGTAAACTTTGGTTTTGGTGGTTCAGGGCTTTAACCGGTTCTGTGTATGCCTCTTCTGGGTTTATCGAGAATCGTAGTGTACTGGATGTGATGTCAAGATGGAAGTATCACTTCAGACATATGGAGATGATGATCACGCAGGATACAGAACTAGTCCTCTATAAAAGGTTGCAACCGTCGGGACAATATGACCAGGTCAGGATTGTCCGATTTAAAGAGACTAGTTGTTTGATATCCGATATATGTTTCGTACAGGGGCAGACACATCTCCAGCCCCAGGCCTAACATGTGATCATCCGATACTGGATCGATATACGCGATACTGCGGTATACTACGCTTGATAAAGATCTTATATTCCAGTAAGAATATTTCTGGAGAATTGGCTAGGCATGGCGCTTTGCTAGAAGCCAACCTTGTCTTGTGAATCGGTAAAGACGTAGTACGAGGTACGTACGTGTTTGGATTATCCAACGACCGTATTTACTGCCAACATATCCGGAGATCTCTTGGGGTGCTTCCTGAAGATTCACCTATGACGTTTGATTCGAACCTTATTAATCTTGGATTAATTGCGGAGAAACTTTATCTTGGATAAAATGCCTTATTAGGAGAGAGAGAGAGATCGATTAATTTGGAATTAATCGATAAAATAATATATTCGATATATTATTAAACGAAATTAGATTTCGACGCGGAATTAAAATCGGATTTTAATTCGGGCAAACGAATTAATTTAGAATTAATTCATTAGCGAACTGAATAGTAATTTCGCAAGGCGTAATTATTTAATTCACGTCGCGACGGAAATTCGTTAATTCGGAATTAACGAAACCGAGCCCGAAAGTGTTGCGGACACATTCGTATTTTGAATCGAGTGATATCCGCAAATCACATCGCGATATCTCATTACTTAATACGAATAGATGGTGGATGTATCTAGTCACCTTTGAGGGATGATACATTGTCTCTAATCTCAAAGTGTGGTAATGATGGCAAATGATGGATTTCATTTTGGAGGGAAAGCCATGCACGGTTTTGAAGGATTTTTTGCATTAAAAAAATTCTTTTGGTATTAGATATCATATCACTTTTCATTTCCTTTGTCTCTCACGGTTTTGGCATGCAAAGGGAAAAAATTAAAAGTGAAACACTCTCCTCTTCTTTCTCTCTTGCTCACGCCGTGAGCTGCATATACAAAGGCAGAAAATTGTTTTCTCATTCTCCATTTTTGCTAGCACAAGCAAGGAACAAAAGAGGTGATAGGGAAACGCATTTGGAGCTTGGAATACTCAAAGATTTGAAGCTTCTCTCCATCTTCTTGCTTGGCCGAAACTTCATCCTTGGAGGCTCAAGGATCCTCATCACCATTTTCGTCACATAGCTTTGTAAGTATGTTTCCGCCATCCTTCAAGCTTTGCATGTATGATTATTGTATTTATATTGCTTAATCTTTCCTTGGGACTAATTATAGTAACCAACAATGGTATCAGAGCTAGGTTTAAGCATGAAATACATTAGGGTTAATTTGGGGAAAATTGATTGAAGCATGTTCTTGTGGAATTGGATGCTAAAGTATGCTTATATGTATGTTATTTGATATATTACATGATCAATTTTAACAAAAATGCATTGGATGATTTTTTCCCCAAAATGTTGTCTTGGCCGAATGTGGAGGTGCTTCCATTGGATTGGATTTTTTCATGCATGAGCTTATTTGATGACTTAAGCATGTTTAAATGTATGATATTTGATATAATACATGATTAATTTTGAGAAAAAATGCATTGGATGATTTTTCCCCAAAATTGATGTCTTGGCCGAATGTGAGGCACTTCCATTAAGTTGAATTTTTGCATGCACAAGTTCATTGGATGATTTGAGTGTGCTTAAATGTTTGTAATATGAAGTAATACATGATCAATTTTGAGAAAATTGTATTGGATATTTTTTCCCCAAAATTGATGCATTGGCCGAATGTGTAGGTCATTTGAAGATTTGGAATTTTTCATGCACAAGTTTATTGGATAACTTAAGCATGATTAAATGTATGATATTTGATGTAATACATGTTCAATTTTGAGAAAAATACATTGGATGATTTTTTCCCTAAAGTTGATGCTTGACCGAAAATTGAGGTCTTTTCACTATTATTGAATTTTTGCTTTCAAGTTCATTGGATGACCTAAAATCTATATGTATGTTAGATTAGTGATTCAATTGGATTGAAAAACAAATCGAACCGCAAAAATCTCTCTTGGCCGAATACAACATGACATGTTAAAGGACTTGATTTTTGTTCAAATAAATGTTAGACAAGTGTTTTGAACAATTGATGAATAATAAATTAAATTGGTATTTTTGAAATATTATTTAATGAATTAATCATGCAATTACACTTTAATCAATTGAATTTTAAAATTTGGAATATTAAAATTTAATTAATGGGCTTTTATGTTTAATTGGGCCTTATGGGCTTGAAATTGATTTTGTGGCACTTAAGGGTGATTCCTTATTTGGGCTTGGTAATTGGGTTTGACCCACATTGACCAAAGCCCAAGCCTTTATAAATCAATTGAAAGCCCATCGGACTTTAATTAAACAAACATTGGATGTTAGTTGGGCTTGGAGACCCAATTTGATAAGATTTAGAATCTAATCTTTAAAAGCACATTAAAAGTGTAAACATTTAATTTGGAATTAAATAAATTGAATTAATATTGAATACCGCTTAAATTGGATTTAACGAGTAGTTTGATATAATTCATGAATTCGTACCTTATGTACTTATTCTCAAACGAGTTGGACTCGTGCAAAATCAAACCGTTGATTGAACATTGGATGATCATTTAAATAAAGACTAATTATTTGGATTTGATTGGTTGTATAGCATGTCTTGAATGAATATACATGTATGTGATGAATGAATAGTGTATAGCGGATGGATATTAGAAGGGAAAGGGTAATTTTAGAAATTATTGTAAATTTAGAATTTATAAATTGGACCTGCGTGTCCAGCCTTATCTCTTTTATCTCTTTGTATTCTCTTCTCACCTAATTCCCCTCAATGTAAATGAGGTTTCTCTTATTGTATTATGTAATTGGGTAGAAGTAGTATATTGCTAGCGGGGAGTGGAAAGGGAGTGATTTGTTCTAGGAACAAATTGTTTTATATATCCATCCGTATATCACTATTAATTTATTTTATGCACTTTATGATGTTTTAGAAGCATGCTTAAGGGTGTATGATGATGAGACCTAACAAAGATAATAAATTGATTGCAATTTACGCATAAAACCCTCAATTTATATTAAGCAATTATCCTTCCATTGAATGATTCTTGTTCAAAATCCAAAATTGGCATCGGTTTGTTGGCCAAAGTCAAGACCTTTGTCAATTGAGGATGTACTTGAATCATGAAAGTTTTGTTCCACATCGGTGTCTTGTCAAAGTTGTGATTTGTTGGCCAAAGTCAAGATCACTTCTTGTCCAATGACATTGATTACGAAACTTTCCTTGTCAATGGGTTTCGCTTAACCGGAATCATTAGGTTTGTTGTGCCAAAGCCAAGGCCTAGATGGTTCGGAGGATATGGTTAGGAAAATGTATTAGATACATTGGCATACATATGTTTTGGACTTGGATGTCCACCTAAACGGATCTAGGAATTGGATGAGATCCAATTGATCTTTGAGATCTACCTAGTTAAATAGCATACAATTTGTTGGCCAAAGTCAAGGTTGTGTGTTATTAACGGGATCCTAGCCCACTAGGAAATAGGATTTCCCGAGTTCTCAACAGAGGGTTAGAGACTTGATAAAAATAGTGGGAGGCTAGTATTGAATTTGCAATTTCATTCAGATACTTAGCCTCACGCGTCTTTCAAAATTATTTCGTTTAATTAATTAAAATTAGTTGGACTAATTCATTGTTATTTTTTCTTGTAAAAGTTTGACTGTACCCATTTTATCGTTAACTAGATAGTTGGACTATCGTAGTTAAGATGGCTAGCAAGGTAAATGTCCGAGACATCATCATGAGTGACAATGTCTTTAAGGGGACAAACTTCGCTGATTGGGAAATGAACCTGAGGATAGTCCTTGGGGCTAAGAGGATGCTGTATACTATACAAACACCTCTCCCGCCTAAGCCCACTGACCCACTTGAGCTGGAGTTATGGAAAACTCACAGCAATGATTGTGACACAGCTCAGGCTATTATGTTAGCTTCTATGACTCAACACTTTCATCGCCAGAACAGGGACTTGAATCCTTAGAATATGATGGCTAGACTTCGAGATCTCCACCGCTCCAACAAGCGGATGGAAAGGTATGAGTTGGTGAAGAAACTCTTCTGCGCCCGTATGACTGAAGGCGCATCAGTTGAGGCCCATGGGGCTCAAATGATCGCCGATATTGATGAGTTGGCCAATATGGGAATAGTCTTGGAGGCTGAGCTGACCATAGATTTGATCTTACAGTCACTTCCTGATACTTGGAGACAAATCATAATCAACTATAAGTTGATGGATACTGATGACACTCTTGGAGAGCTGTTAAAATATCGTTTAAAGAGAGAGAATGATTAATTTGGAATTAATCGATAAAATAATATATTTGATATATTATTAGAAATTGGATTTCGACGCGGAATTAAAATTAGATTTTAATTCGGGCGAACGAATTAATTTAGAATTAATTCGTTAGCGACGTGAATAGTGATTTCGCTAGGCGTAATCATTTAATTACGACGCGACGGAAAACATTAATTTGGAATTATCGAACCCGAGCCCGAGAGTGATTGCGAGCGCATTCGTATTTCGAATTCGAGCGCGGCACATAAGTCACATCAAGCGTCAAATTGCTAGTCGCATCAATTGTCAAATCACTTGTCACTTTGAGTGATGTGACATGACATGTTGTCACTTTAATAAAGTGACTTGATGTGAATAGTAAAAGTGATGGGTGAAAAGGTGAAAAGCATTGATTGTCTTTTTCTTTTTGTTTTTTGCTATAAAGAAAATGTTTAATATATATATATTTATTTGTTTTTGGAAAATAAATAAAAGATATATGTATTACATTTTCTTTTCCCTCCTTTACTGAGATTCGGTCCTCTCTCTCTCCTCATTCACGATCTCTCATCTCCCTCTCTTTTCTTCTTCCTCTTCTCACGGCTTCAAGCCGATTTCTTGACAAAAAGTTTCTGGTTTTGACCGAAATTTTGAGAAGCAAATGAAGAAGAGTAGTGCTAGCATATGGGTTATATTATGGTGATAGGGAAACGAATTTGTGAGCTTCGATTTATTTTTAGAGCTTGAAGCTTTGAGCTTCCATGGAGTCATCAATGGCCGAATTTAGAAGGCATCAAAATAGCCCCAACCGAGCATCACAACAGCTCAATGGAGTCCAAAACCGAGCTTGGAGGGAGGCAAAAACGCAACTTGTTCTTCCTAGCATCAAACCCATCAATGTGAGTATGTATTCCGCCTTACTCCTTTGTGTATTCAACTCGTTTTTATGCATGTTTATGATTCTTGGGACTTGATTGAAACTCAACAGCTTCCCAAATGGGGATATGGGGCAACAATAGTAAAAATGAAACGGAGCAAAAATGGGAAAGTAAATGGGAAAAAGAATTACAGCAGTTAGACGATTTGATGTCCGAAAAAAGTAAGAAGATGGAAGAAGAAAAATTTGCAAATTATGGGAATGTTTGTTTTCCTGATCTTATTCAATTGTGATCTCGCATCCATTAATAATAAAGACATTGATTTTGCCTGCTTGTTCAAGTTTTTTCTCTCCTCAATAGTTAAACATTGTCATGATAGTCAAGCGCATGGTAACTTGAACCATTTGACTTAAAAGAGTTGCACGGGCTGTCAGAGCTGTGGCCTTTCTCAGCATAGGGAATTGATATGATCGGAGAAATTCGACCGCACACATCGAATGGACATCGCTTCATAGTAGTGGCAGTAGCTATGTTTCAAAATGGATGGAAGCCGAGTCATTTCGCAACGTCACAGCAAAGCAGATGGCGAAGTTCATAGCTCGGAACATCATTTGTCGATATAGGATGCCACATCACGTAGTAACAGACAATGGAGTCCAGTTTCAAGGTGAAACAAAGGCAATGCTATAGAGGTATGGGATAGGACATCACAAGTCGTCACCTTACCGACCACAAGCGAATGGGGTAGTCGAGGCAGCCAATAAGATGATAAAGAAGATACTAGCCAAGGCGACGGAGAACTACAAAGATTGGGATGGCAAACTACCATACGCCCTGTGGGGGTACATAACTTCTGTAAGAACAGCAACATGAGCCACACCTTACTCTTTAGTCTACGTGAGCCACACCTTACTGCCAGTGGAAGTTGAGATACAGTCTATACGGGTATTAGCGGAAGCAGAGTTACCTAAAGAAGAATGGGCCTCGCAGAGATTCGCACAGTTAGCATTACTGGATGAAAAAAGAATGAAGTCTTTATGTCATATGCAGTTATACCAGAAGAGGTTGGCTCGAGCCTTCAACAAGAAGGTGCGTCCTACTAAAATCAGAAAGAGTGATCTGGTACTTAAGTAGTCAAAGCCGTCGACGATAGACCCGATAGGAAAGTTTATACCCAATTGGGAAGGACCCTACATAGTCCAGAAAGTCATGGGAAATGATGCAGTGAGACTGTCAGATTTGGAAGGGAACGAGTTCACCGAGCCGATCAACGTGGATAGATTGAAGCAATATTTTTCCTGAGGGAGAGAAGACCGAGCGATCACCAGGAGGACTGGTGGAAGACCTAACCCAACAGAATAGGAAATTCATTCATGCATGCATGCATACACGTAACGTACTTGCATTCTTTTTTTTTGTTTGTTTTGTTTTGTATTTATAGGTTTCAAAAAAGAAGGAGAAAACAGAAAATGTAAACCATCCAGAATCATCAACACATCAGTATTAGTTTCGGGAATAGATCCCAAGGTTGAGGCCCATATCAGTATCAGTTTCGGGAATGGATCCCAGGGTTGAGGCCCACATCAGTATCGGTCAGAAATGAATCCTAGGTTTGAGGCCCATATCAGTATCAGTCGGAAATGAATCCCAGGGTTGAGGCCCAAATCAGTGCAGTTTTGGGAATGGATCCCAGGGTTGAGGCCCACGTTATCAGCGGTTGAAAGTAAGAATTACAGTCGTGTGAAAAAAAAGAGAGAGAGAAGTCCTTGATGGTCAGACATATGTCCGGTGATGAAATTGTTTGATGTAGGGTGAAACCTTAGAAACGATAAGTGGGAGATGTGCCCTCATCCGGTATTCTGATTGGTTGATCTCGGCTCGACTCGCGGGCATTTAATTTTAGGATCTTAGCGGTGGATGCCTGAGTAGTCGGTGAGACGACTAGTTGAAGAGATGGTGGATCAGTGAATGACCGTTTGCTTAGATGTGCATTTTGGTTTACTCATATTACGATATGTGATATGGTTGGAAACGAAGAGAAAGTCACTGAAGAGAAAAATGAACCACCTATAACCGATAAGCGTGAAGCTACCCATGGGCGAGTATTAGGACCACCATGAGAAGAAATGCTACCTTAAAGGGTAGGTGCGTTAAAAAAAATGATGAAGAGACGAAAGAAAAGAAGAAAAGAAAACCATATCATATTGAGTACGAAGAAGTAATCACATAGCATGATCAAGAAATCTCAGTTGGTTAGACACACTGATCCAATTCTCCGAGACAAAATCATCGAGTTGGCTTACTTAAGGGTTAAGCTGCGAAAGAACCTTGGCACACACACACTTGGAGTCTGGTTCAGATCATTTATTCAGATGGTCAGATTTGAGTTGTATCAAGTACTTTGAAGATTCTCTGGTTTCGACGCTAGGCATCCGTTGAGGACGAAAATATGTTTAGCAATCGAGATTATCTCGTGAGAGGCAGTATAGTAGGTGGGTATGTAACATCATATCAGGAGATCTACCATGACCTAATGAAAGCAGCAAAGAACAGAAGAATGAACCGGGACTAGGGGCGATCGGTCTACCTTTTCTCATACAGCATGGTTCAAAAATGAACCATCACATCAGCAATACGTCGAGGATGAGGTTCAGTATGCCGGGAATGACACTCCGGGAATGGAGCATGGGTCGACGCCCACATCAATATCAGCTTGGGATGAGTCATAGGGTCGAGGCACACATCAATATCAGTTTGGGGATAAGTCCTAGGGTTGAGGCCCACATCAGTATCAATTTGGGGATGATTCCCAAGGTCGAGGCCCACATCAGTTGCAGTTTTTGGGATGCGTCCCAGGGTCGAGGCCCACACATCATCAGCAGTTTGGGATGCGTCCCAGGGTCGAGGCCCACACATCAGCAGTTTGGGATGCGTCATAGGGTCGAGGCCCACACATCAGCAGTTTGGGATGCGTCCCAAGGTCGAGGCCCGCACATCTGATGTTTGGGATGTGTCCCATGGTCGAGGCCCATATCAGCAGTTTGGGATGCGTACCAGGGTCGAGGCCCACATCAGCAGTTTGGAATGCGTCCCAGGGTCGAGGCCCACACATCTGATGTTTGGGATGCGTCCCAGGGTCGAGGCCCACATCAGCAGTTTGGGATGCGTCCCAAGGTTGAGGCCTACAGATATGATTTTTGGGATGCGTCCTAGGGTCGAGGCCCACATCAGTATTTTGGATGCGTCCCAGTGTCGAGGCCCACATATATGATGTTTGGGATGCGTCCCAGGGTCGAGGCCCACATCAGTAGTTTGGGATACGTCCCAGGGTCGAGGCATACCACTTATTAGCACAGTTCGCGAACAAAGCCCACACTCGGTGGTTTGGGAACAAAGCCCAGGGGTCGAAGCACCTCGCCACCATATCAGTTCAGTTCGGTAGTGATTCCTAGAGATCGCAGAATCTTACAGGGATGAACCTTAGGGGTCGCAGCACCTCACCACCAGATCAACTCAGTTCGAAACAACAGGCAAGTCAAGGGCAGCTGGCGAGCCAGGTAAGTGAAAATGCATTGCATAACTATGATAGGATTGTCACTGTTACACACTGCACAAGTCCCATCAAAGTGGGGGCGATTGTAAGCACTGCATTTTTGCATATAAGTCCCGATGATGAGCCTCATACGGAGGTACTACCATTTAAGTTGCGGAAGTCGCGGGAAACAGACTTCGGAAGGGAAAAGTCAGAAATCAATACCTTGTTGGACTTAATTCGTTTGCTTAGCTTCGGGTTTGCTCGTTGGATCTCTGTTTTAAAATTTATCCTCGGCTTAAAACCCCGCAAGCAACACACCAAGCCCACCAACTAGCCATCCTACATGCCCTTAAGCTTCCAAGCCCATCAAACCCATCCAAAATAATAATTAACATATTTAAACACATGTAGAAATCTAAAAAAATCACCTTCATAAATTAAAGAAATCTAAACAAATCACCTTCCCGAATTAAAAAAAATCTAATCAAATCACCTTCCCTAATTAAAGAAATCAAATCAAATCCCATAAATCACCTTCCTAATTAAATTAAATCACATGCCTAAACTAAATAAAATCAAATCAAATCCCAAAAATCACATTCCTAATTAAATGGTTTTTTCCTTATGACACACTAATTAAATATTCCCCAATTATTACACAATCTTTTTCCCTACTCATACAAGGAAAACCCCCAACCCTCTCCTATAAAAAGAGACACAAACCAAACCCTTAAACCCCTAGCATCTTCACGGCAACCCTTCCCCAAGAGCTCATTCACGGCTGAACCAAAAACCAAACACAAAAACCCTAAATCTCTCTCTAACCTTGAAACACTACCATGCCTCCATAAAACTTGGACTCTCTTCACGACCTCCAGCACCACGGCAACAATCCTCCATCCCTCATCTCTCTCAGTAATTGACCAAGCAAAAAAAAAAAAAAAAACCCTTAAAGTCGACTAAACTCCCCCTGAATTGACCTGTCCAACAGATTTTTACAGAATCTAATTCAAAATAAGTGTTGCACTGTTCAATGCTTATCTCGTGAAGGAAATTGGTAGCTCAGTGCGACTCATCATTAACCTTACCATGTCTAACAAAGTTCGGTTTCTCCGTACGGACACACCATTCAGTTGAGGTGTTCCAGGAGGAGTTCACTGTGAAAGAATACCATACTCTTTCAAGTAATCGAGAAACTTATTGCTCGAGTATTTTCCACTATGGTCCAACCATAATATCTTAATACTTCGTGTCGAAACACTTTGAATTTATCAAAAGTTTACGATTTGTGTTTCATAAGATACACATAACCATAACGCGATGCAACATCTGTAAAGGTTACGAAGTATTCAAATCCACCCCTAGCCTAGCTAGATATGGTCCCGTATACGTCACCATGAACGAGGGCTAACAGCTCGGTGGCACGTACACTTTTACCGCTAAAAAGCGTTTCATGCACTTTGCCTAATGAACAAGATTCACAGACATCATTTGAATTAGGATCAAATCCATCCAAGTATTCACCCTTCAAAAGTGTAGATATACGAGTCTTGTTTAATGTGTCCTAGACAACAATGCCACAAATAAGTCTCATTTGATTTATTCAGTTTGAGCCTTTTGTTTTTCATGTTATATGTTTTAGATTCATTTTTATTCAAAATATAAATATTGTTATTCACATCTAATGTGTATATCTCAATATCATCTTTATAAACAAAACACTCGGTGTTCTGGAACCTAAAGGTATACCCGCAACCGGTTAAACTAGATATAGATATAATGTTTCTAGTCAAACTAGGTATATTATAACACTTTCCTAATTTAAGTACATGGCCAAATGGCAGTTCCAAAACATAGGGTCCCACAACCAAAACAGCGACTCTCGTCCCGTTTCCGACTCTAGGTCGATCTCATCTGAAGCCAGTCTCCTGCTAATCAGCAGATCCCTCACATCATTACATATATACGTACCATATCCAGTATCAAAAATCCAATTTTAAAACCAATAGTGGACATGTTTATAACAAGCATACCTGAAGTCGGAGCCTTACCCGTCTTTACATCCTTCATGTCTACCGTGTCCATACGGCAGTCACGCTTTCAGTGACCCCGTTTGCCAAAGATTAGGCAGACACATTGGGATATGTCTTGTATCTTCCTAGAAGACTGTGACGATTTTGCCTTTGACCTTTTCTTCACACCCTTAGAAGCCTTCGGCCAAGCCTTGGCCTTCTAGGATGTCGAAGTAAGATGCACCTTGCGCTTCTTGCCCTTTTGGAAGCTCCAGCTCTGCCTCATTGAGGATAGCCATTAACTCTCCAAGAGTTTTTCTCTTGGTTCATGATGAACCCGCTCTAGTAGTCGGGCAGAGACTGTAAGATCAAATCTATGGAAGTCTCGGCCTCGTAGGTAATGCCTAGCTAATCTAGCTATTTGATGTCAGGAATCATCTGCGACACCTAGTGCTCGACAGATGTACTATCTGACATTCGCGAGCGAAAGAGTTTCTTTTGCAATTCGTACTTCTAAGATCTAAGGTTAGATCTATGAAGATCTTTTAATTTCAACATCATACTATAAGGATCTAATCCTTTGTTCTGACGATGAAATTGAGGAGTCATTGCGGCAATCATAACGGATTAAGCACTAAAGTAATCATCACGATGAGTCTTCCAAAACTCATGCTCTACTATTTGCTCAACTCCGGGCTCAGGCCCGAGAGGTTGCTCTATCAAATAGAGTCACTTCTTGGCTCTCAGGACTATCCTGAGATTCATTTCCCAATCTGGAAAATTGTGCCGTTAAAGATATTTTCACCTAGGATTATGTCCTTTGACGCTAATCTTTCCAGTTATATTGATTGCTATAGTCCAACTATCCAATCAATTATTTCGGGTACAATCAAATGTAATGATTACTATAGTCCAACTGTATAATCAACTATAAATGATCGGTTACATTCAAATGTAATGATTATTATAGTCCAACTATATAACAAACTACAAATGAAGTATTGTGTTATACAATCTAACTGTTCAACTAAAGCAATATTAAATATTAGTCCAACTAATATATTTATAACAACGATAAATAAAATAAAAGTGCGCGTATTGGCAAGTATTTAAACGAAATTGTAAATTTAATACTAGCCTCTCACTATTTTTCGACGAGCCTCTAACCCTTTGTGGAGTACTCGGGAAACCTAGTTTCCTAGTGGGCTAGGATCCCGTTAAATAACACATAACCTTGACTTTGGCCAACAAGTTGTATGAAACTTAACTAGGTAGATCTCTAAGATCAATTGGATCTCATCCAATTCCTAGATCCAGTAGGTGGACATCCAAGTCTGAAACATATATCCAATATATGTAAATATATCCAATATATTTCCTAACCTTTTCCTCTGAATCAACTAATCCTTGGCTTTGGCTCAACAAACTTAATGATTCCAGTTAAGTGTGACCCATTGATAGTGGGATACTTTCGTAATCCACGTCGATGAATTAGAAGTGACCTTGACTTTGGCCAGCAAGTCACAACCACTCAAGACATGCGATATAGAACAAAGATTTTGTGGTTCAAACACATCCGTGAGGGACATTGATCTTGACTTTGGCCAATAAACCAATGCCAATCTTGGATCTTGAGAGAGAACCGCTCAATGGAAGGAAAAACACTTAATATTTGATTTAGGGTTTTTCACGTAAATTGGCAACCAATTTATTATCTTTGAGTAGGTCTCATCATACACCCTTAAGCATGCATTCTAAAAGCATAATAAGGCGTGAAATAAATTAATAATGATATACGGATGGATATATAACAAATTTATTCCTAGAACAAATCTCTCTCTTTCCTCTCTCCCACTAGCACTATTCATACTTCTACCCAATTACATAATACTACTAAAGAAACCTCATTTACATTGAGGGGAATTGGTGAGAAGAGAAATACAATGAGAATAGAGATAATAGGCTGGACACGCAGGTCCAATTTAATAAATTCTAAATTTATTACAACAATTTCCAAAATAGCCCTCACCCTTCTATTATCCATCTGATATACATTATTCATACATATACATCCAAGTATTCACACAAAGCATGTTATTCAATCAATCTAATCCAATTAATTAATCTTTGAATTAATGACCATCCAATGTTCAAACAACGATTTGATTTGCGCGAGTCCAACTCATTTAAGAATAAATACTCAAAGTACGTATTCTTGAATTATATCGAACTACAATTTTAAATCCGATTTAAATTGTATCCAATACTAATTCATATTGAATTCCAAATTAAATAATTACACTTTTAATAGTGCCTTTTAGACTTGGATTCCAAATCCAATCTTCATGGGTCTCAAAGGCCCAATTAGTATCCAATATTATTTAATTAAAGTCCAATGAGCTTTTAATTAATTCTTTAGGCATGGTCTTTGGCCATTATGGATCAAACCCAAGATGCCAAGGCCCAATTAGGAATCACCCTATGCCAAAAATCAATTTAGGCCCATTAGGCCCAATTAAATTATTTAAAGGCCCAATTGTCATATTTGGACTTTATGGAAATGGTTTTAGGCCCAATTGGATCCAACCCAATTGTCCTAAACCAAACTTGGCCCAACCAAGCCCATTAAGCTCAATTAAAACAATTAAATTAATACATTATTCCAAATTACGAAAGTCGCTCGCAAATTAATTCCAAATTAATTTGTTTGCTTGAATTAAAATCCAATTTTAATTCTGTTGTTGAAATCCGATTTCAATTAATATATTTAATATATTATTTTAGCCCAATTAAATAAATTAAATAGAAAAACCTAATTTAACTATTAAATTTATTTTACCGATTAATTCCAAATTAATCGCGTTCTCTCTTCTAGTCGAATTAAGCCCAGATTAATTCTTGATGCAATTAATCCCAGATTTATTTTCTCTTTGGTTATTAATCACAGATTAATTTATTGCCGTAATTAATCCCAGATTAATTTTCTCTTTCATAATTAATCCTAGATTAATTCTGTTCGAGTCAAATGTCATCGGTGAATCTTCGGGAAGTGATCCAAGAGATCTCTGGATATATTGGCAGTAAATTCGGTCATCAGACTATCCGAACACGTGCATACCCGGTACCACGTTTTTAACGATTTACAAGACATGGTTGGCTTCTAGCAAAGCACCGTGCCTACCCAATTCTCCAGAAATATTCTTTAAGGGAATATATAATCTTTATCAGGCATAGTATACTAAGTATTGCGTATTACGATCCAGTATCGGATGTCACATGCTAGGCCTGGGGCTAGAATTATGTCTGCCCCGTACGAAGCTTATATCGGATCACTGGCAACTAGTCTCTATAATCGGACAATCATGACCTAGTCATATTATCCCGATGATTGTAGTACTTCAGAGTACTAGTTCGGTATCCTACATGATCATAATCTTCATATGACTGAAGTGATACTTCCATCTTGACATCACACCCAGTACACTACGATTCTCAGTATACCCAGAAGAGGCGTACACAGAACCTGTTAAAGCCCCGGACGACCAAAACCAAAGCGTACTGATTCTCACAAGTATTAGCAATGCAAGTCTCAGGTTAAGACCAAATACACCTACCCTGATTCGGATTCCCTGTTAGACAGTAATGACCCATAGCGTCACTATTTTGTAAATGATATTGTATTATTGTACAAAATTAACTATGTAGTAATGAAATTGCCTTTTACCGTTTTGTAATTTAATTACTTTGATATATAAATGGTAAAAGTCAGTATGATTAGTTCCGGATTGTGATGATATGAGACAGTATCAATCCATAAAGGTTTAATCATTAAATATCCCTAGTCGTAGTATTATCGAGATTGGACATCGATAATGCGGAATAGACTAGTACTGCACTTGTGCATGTTGTGAGGGCACAACGGCATAGTTCTCATATATTTAAGTATTGGATACTTATGCAAATGCGGTAGGAGGTTGTGTTTTACCGATGGTACGGAAAACAGCTTCGCTCTGGATAGACCCCGCGGAGTCCCATTGGTAGTATGTCTGCGTGTCTATGGGAGTCCGCTTCAGGGTAGGTGCATATGATCTTAACCTGAGATTTGCATCGCTAGTACTTACGACAATCGGTAAAATTTAGGTTTGGTGGTCCAGGGCTTTAACGGGTTCTGTGTATACCTCTTCTGGGTTTATCGAGAATCGTAGTATACTGGGTGTGATGTCAAGATGGAAGTATCACTTCAGACATATGGAGATGATGATCGCGAGGGATACAGAACTAGTACTCTATAATGGTTGCAACCATCGGGATAATATGACTAGGTCAGGATTATCCGATTCAAAGAGACTGGTTGCTTGATGTCCGATATGTGTATCGTACGGGGCAGACACATCTCTAGCCCCAGGCCTTACATGTGATCATCCGATACTGGTTCGATATACACTATACTACGGTATACTACGCCTGTTATAGATCTAATATTCCAGTAAGAATATTTCTAGAGAATTGGGTAGGCATGGCGTTTTGCTAGAAGCTAACCTTGTCTTGTAAATCGGTAAAAACGTAGTACTTGGTACGTACGTGTTCGAATAGTTCGACAACCGGATTTACTGCCAACATATCTAGAGGTCTCTTGGGTCGCTTCCCGAAGATTCACCAATGACGTATGATTCAAACTCGATTAATCTTGGATTAATTACGGAGAGACTTTATCTTGGATAAGTACTATATAAGAAAGAGAGAGAACGATTAATTTAGAATTAATCGTAAAATTATTATATTCGATATAATAATCGGAATTCGATTTCGACGCGAAATTAAAATTAGATTTTAATTCGGGCAAACGAGTTAATTTAGAATTAATTCGTTAGCGACGTAAATAATAATTTCGCTAGGCGCAATTATTTATTTAAATTCGATTTAATTAACGTCGCGACGTAAGTTCGATATTTCGGAAATATGATCCGAACGCGTGAGTGCACGTGGGCCCACTTTCATTTGGAAACGTGTGGGGCCCACATGACACATGGCATTATTTACATTATTTAATTGATTGATGTAATGCATGAAGATAGTGTACAAAGCACTCAAGGGTATTGCATGGAAATTGAGTGTTAGACACTCTAAGCCTTTGCATGGTTTGTGTCATAAATATATTATTATTTAATAATTATTATGACATAAATATAAATTGATTTTTGAGACAAAAAATCAGATCTTCTTCCTCTCTCAAATTACCGAAACAGTAAGCCCTAAAAGCTCTCTCCAATTCTTCATTTGTTTTGTGGCAAGACAAGAAGAAAGTGTGCTTGTTTGGAACTCTAACACACAACTTTGGCTAGCAACATCAAGGGATCATACAAGGTGTTATGGGAAACTCATCTTAGAGCTTGGAAGGATCAATTAAAGCTTGGAGCTTCTCTTTTCTGCTTGGCCGAATTCTTCACTGCACAAAGGAGCAACATTTGTTTCATCAAACGCATCCACATTCCATTTTTGTGAGTATTGTTTCCGCCATACTTCAATATAGTTCATTCTTATATGTATTTTGCTTGTTTTTTGATCTTGGGACATGGTTATTAGATTTCCAACAATGGTATCATTGAGCCTAAAAAAGCATGCAAATATATTAGGATGTTATTTGGGGAAAATTGTTTGAAGCATGATTTGATGAGTTTGCTTGATTAAATATGCTTAGATGTATGTTAAATAGATTATACATCATCAATTTCATGGAAAATAAATTGGATTAATTTTTCCAACCCAAATGAGGCTTGGCCGAATACATGCAAGCATGTGGACTAGATGATTTTTTAATTTTAAGACATTGGATGACTTGAAATAATATGGAGATGATCATTTGTAACTTGATTGGATTGAAAACGAAATCGGAACCATATTAATCACCTTGGCCGAATGCTTGATGATGATTAGGGACTTGATTTTTTGATTAAATAATGTTGGACATGTATTTAAGATAAAAATATGATTAATAGATTAATTTGATATTTTGGGAATATTGATTTAAAGGATTAATCATGTAAATACACTTTAATTAATTAAGTTATAAAATTTGGAATTTTAAAATTTAGTTAATTGGGCTTAAATTGGAATTGGCCTAAAACTATTATATTTGGTCATAAATGGGCTTGGTTGGGCCAAGTAGATTTGGACCATTTGGATTGGATCCAAAATGGGCCTAAATCACCCATTTAAGTCCAAAGTAATAAATGGGCTTTTATGTTTAATTGGGCCTTATGGGCTTGATATTGGTTTTATGGCAAATGAGGGTGATTCCTTATTGGGCTTGGAAATTGGGTTTGACCCACATTGACCAAGGCCCAAGCCTAATGAAATCAATAGAAAGCCCATCGGACTTTAATTAAACGGACATTAGATGTTAGTTGGGCTTTGAGACCCAATAGTACTAGATTTGGAATCTAAGTTATAAGAGCACAATAAAAGTGTAAATATTTAATTTAGAATTAAATAAAAGGATTAGTATTGAATACGACTTAAATTGGATTTACAAGAGTAGTTCGATATAATTCGTGAATTCATACCATATGTATTTATTCTCAAAACGAGTTGGACTCGCGCAAATGCAAACAATTGTTTGAACATTGTATTGTCACCTAATTAAAGACTAATTAATTGGATTTGATTGGTTGTATAATGCCTTGAATGAATGAATGAATGTGATGTGTTGTATGAATAGTGCATATCGGATGGATATTAGAAGGGAAGGGTAATTTTAGAATTATTGTAAATTTGGAATTTAAATTGGACCTGCGTGTCCAGCCTTATCTCTTTATCTCTTTGTATTCTCTTCTCACCTAATTCCCCTCAATGTAAATGAGGTTTCTCTTATTGTATTATGTAATTGGGTAGAAGTAGAATAGTGCTAGAGGGGAGAGGAAAGGGAGTGATTTGTTCTAGGAACAAGTTGTTTATATATCCATCCGTATATCACTATTACTTTACTTTACGCGCTTTATGATGTTTTTAGAAGCATGCTTAAGGGTGTATGATGATGAGACCTAACAAGATAAATAATTGGTTGCCAATTACGCGAAAAATCCCTCAAACAATATTAAGCGATTTTCCTTCCGTTGAATGATTCTTTCTCAAGATCCGAAATTGGCATTGGTTTGTTGGCCAAAGTCAAGACCTTTGTCAATTGAGGATGTGTTTGAATCATGAGAGTTTTGTTCCACATCGGTGTCCTGTCCAAGTTGTGATTTTTGGCCAAAGTCAAGATCACTTCTTGTCCATCGACATTGATTACGAAACTTTCCTTGTCAATGGGTCCCGCTTAACTGGAATCATTAGGTTTGTTGTGCCAAAGCCAAGGCTTAGTTGATTCAGAGGAAATGGTTAGGAAAATGTATTGGATACATTGACGTATGTATTAGATATATATGTTTCGGACTTGGATGTCCACCTACCGGATCTAGGAATTGGATGGGATCCAATTGATCTTCGAGATCTACCTAGTTAAATATCATACAACTTGTTGGCCAAAGTCAAGGTTGTGTGTTATTTAACGGGATCCTAGCCCACTAGGAAATTGGATTTCCCGAGTACTCAACAGAGGGTTAGAGACTTGTAGAAAATAGTGGGAGGCTAGTATTGAGTTTGCAATTTCATTCAGATACTTAGCTTTATGCGCTTACAAAATTATTTCGTCAATTTTTAACATTAGTTGGACTAATAAAATGTTATTTTTCTTGTAACAGTTTGACTGTACCCATTTTATCGTTAACTAGATAGTTGGACTATCGTAGTTAAGATGGCAAGCAAGGTAAATGTCCGAGACATCATCATGGGTGACAATGTCTTTAAGGGGACAAACTTCGCTGATTGGGAAATGAACCTAAGGATAGTCCTTGGGGCGGAGAGGATACTGTATACGATACAAAGACCTCTCGGGCCTAAGCCCACTGAGCCACTTGAGCTGGAGTTATGGAAAACTCACAGTGATGATTGTGACACGGCTCAATCGATCATGCTTGCTTCAATGACTCAACACTTTCGTCGCCAAAATAGGGACTTGGATCCTTATAATATGATGGCAAGATTGCAAGATCTTCACCGCACTAATAAGCGGATGGCGAGGTACGAGTTAGTGAAGAAAATCTTTCGCTCCCGTATGACTGATTGTAGTTCTGTTGAGGTCCATGGGACTCAAATGATAGCCGATATTGATGAACTGGCTAATATGGGTATAGTCTTGGAGTCTGAGCTGGCTATAGATGTACTTCTACAGTCACTACCCGATACTTGGAAACAGATTGTCATCAACTACAAACTGATGAATTCGGATGACACTCTTGGAGAGTTATTGTCGATTCTCAAGGAGTCAGAGAAAGAACTTCTGAAAGGCAACAAGCGCGAGGCGCACTTTGCAACAACATCTCAAACGCCGAAAGCTGGGCTCAAGGCAACTGGGGGTGTTAAGAAGAAAAAGCATAAGAACAAAGGCAAGGCCAAGTCAACAAAGGCTCCTGGGAAGCCAATGGACAAGTCTCAAGATGTTTGCCTGAAATGCGGGAAGAGAGGTCACTGGAAGCGTGACTGCCGCATGAACAAGGGACATAAGGAGGACATACAGGCGGGCAAGGCTCCGGCCTCAGGTATGTTTGTTATTGAGATAAATATGACTACTTCCAGTCTTAATAAAATTGGATTTTTGATTCTGGCTGTGGTTCTCATATTTGTACTGATGTGCAGGATCTGCATGATAGCAGGAGACTGGCTTCGGGGGAGGTAGATCTACGAGTTGGTAATGGAACTTCTGTTGCTGTTTTGGCCGTAGGCACTTTTGTTTTGGAACTGCCCTCGGGGCATGTACTTAAACTAAATGACTGTTATTTTGTTCCTAGTTTAACTAGGAATATTATTTCTGTATCTTTGTTAACCCAGTATGGGTACACTTTTGTATTTAAAAACACCAGGTGTTATTTATATAAAAATGATGCAGAAATTTGCAGTGCTGATGCAAATAATGGTCTTTATATTTTGAATAATAAATGAATCTCCAAAATGTAAAATAACAAACAAAAGGCTCAAAATGAGTGATCCAAAGAAGAAGAAACTTATTTGTGGCATTGTCGTCTGGGACACATCAACAAGACTCGCATATCCACACTTTCGAAGAGTGGGTACTTGGACGGATTTGATCCAAATTCATATGACGTCTGCGAATCCTGTTTATTAGGCAAAATGCCTAAATCACCTTTTAGTGGTAAAGATGAACGCGCCACTGAACTGTTAGCCCTCATCATAGTGACGTTTGTGGGCCCATGTCTAGCCAGGCTAGTAGAGGAGGATATCGATATTTCGTAACCTTTATGGATGATGCATCTCGTTATGGTTATGTGTATCTAATAATGCACAAGTCGGAAACTTTTGAGAAATTCAAAGAGTTTCGACACGAAGTTGAAAAACAAACAGGCAAGAGTATTAAAACATTACGGTCGGACCGTGGTGGCGAATACTTAAGTAATGAGTTTCAAGATTACTTGAAAGAATATGGTATTCTTTCACAATGGACTCCTCCTGGAACACCACAATTAAATGGTGTGTCTGAACGGAGAAACCGTACCTTGCTTGACATGGTAAGGTCGATGATGAGTCGCACTGAGCTACCTATATCCTTCTGGGGACATGCATTAGAAAGTGCAATTCTTATTTTGAATAGGGTTCCGTCAAAGTCTGTTGAACAGACTCCGTATGAGATATGGACAGGAAAGAAACCAGGTTTCTCATTCCTGAAGATTTGGGGTTGCTGGGCATACGTCAAACGTTTGGAAGGTACCAAACTTGAACCCAAATCAGATAAATGCCTTTTGTTGGATATCCTAAGGAAACCAAAGGATATTACTTCTATAACCAAAAAGAGAACAAAGTATTTGTTGCTCTACATGCGGTTTTCCTTGAGAAGGAATTCCTAAATGCAGTGTTTAGTGGGAGGAAAGTAGAACTCGATGAAAGTCGTAGTGATACTGTTCCTGGCAATGAATCGAGAACGGAACATGAACAGTCCATCCAGGATGTGACTGAACCACAATCTTCAATTACACAAGGACTGCGTAGGTCGGAGAGAGTCAGGGTAATACCTGAGAGGTATGGATTCCTGATCTCACCTCATGTAGATATTAATCTTATTGAGGATACTGAACCGGCTACGTATGAAGAAGCGATACAAGGTATCGAATCCACTTTATGGCAAGAGGCCATGAAGGCCGAAATGGATTCCATGTATACCAACCAAGTTTGGACACTGGTTGATGCACCAGAAGGCGTAAAGCCTATTGGATGCAAATGGGTCTTCAAGAAGAAGACAGACATGGATGGCAACGTACAAACGTACAAAGCTAGGCTTGTAGCGAAGGGGTATCGTCAACAACTTGGAGTTGATTATGACGAAACTTTCTCACCCGTTGCCATGATTAAATCCATTCGGATAATGCTTGCGATAGCTGCATATTACGATTACGAAATATGGCAGATAGACGTTAAAACCACTTTCCTTAACGGAAACCTGTTGGAGGATGTTTATATGCAACAACCTGACGGTTTTATCGCACCAAGACTTGCAAACAAGGTTTGTAAGTTAAATCGGTCCATTTATGGACTGAAGCAAGCATCGAGGTCATGGAACCAACGTTTTGATGAGGTCATAAAAGAATATGATTTCATTTAAAATGTAGATGATCCTTGTGTATATAAGAAGGTTAGTGGGAGTGCACTGACTTTATTGTCCTTTATATCGACGATGTATTGCTTATAGGCAATGACATTCCCATGTTAACGTCGGTGAAAGCTTGGCTTTCATTGAAATTCTCCATGAAAGATCTGGGAGAAGAAGCAGCTTTTATTCTAGGAATAAAGATCTACGGGATAGATCTAGAAGGCTACTTGGACTCTCCCAGAGTACATATATTGATAAAGTGTTGAAGAGATTCAACATGGATCAGTCCAAGAAGGGACTGTTGCCAACATCACATGGTGTCTTTCTATCTAGGGACATGTGTCCTAAAACACAAGATGAGAGAGACAACATGAGTCGGACTCCGTTCGCCTCGGCAGTCGGATCGATCATGTATGCCATGATATGTACACGACCTGATGTGTCCTATGCTTTGAGCATGTGCAGTCGATATCAGGCCGATCCAGGACAGGATCACTGGATGGCGGTTAAGAATATCCTTAGGTATCTTAAAAGAACTAAGGATGTTTTCTTAATCTATGGAGATGGAGAACTTGAGGTATCTGGGTATACCGATGCAAGTTTCCAAACCGACAGAGACGACTTCAAGTCGCAAACTGGGTACATATTTTGCTTGAATAACGGAGCAGTGAGCTGGAAATCTTCCAAGCAAGATACTGTTGCCGATTCAGCAACTGAAGCGGAGTACATTGCAGCAGCTGAAGCAGCAAAAGAGGCACTTTGGATCCGTAAATTCCTAATTGGATTAGGAGTAGTTCCGTTAGCAGCTGAGCCCGTTCCATTGTATTGTGACAATAGCGGGGCTATAGCACAGGCTAAGGAACCAAGGTCTCATCAACGATCCAAACATGTTTTTCGACGATTCCATCTGATTCGAGAGATCATACATCGTGGCGATGTGAAGATCGAGAAGATCGCATCAGAGGATAATATTGCAGATCCGCTGACGAAGGCTATTCCTCGGGAAAAGTTTGAGCGACATATACATAGTTCAGGTATTAGATGCTTGAGTGACTGGCTATAGGCCAAGTGGGAGATTGTTAGACAGTAATGACCCATAGCGTCACTATTTTGTAAATGATATTGTATTATTGTACAAAATTAACTATGTAGTAATGAAATTGCCTTTTACCGTTTTGTAATTTAATTACTTTGATAATAAATAATGGTAAAAGTCCCTATGATTAGTTCCGGATTGTGATGATATGAGACAGTATCAATCCATAAAGGTTTAATCATTAAATATCCCTAGTCGTTGTATTATCGAGATTGGACATCGATAATGCGGAATAGACTAGTACTGCACTGTGCATGTTGTGAGGGCACAACGGCATAGTTCTCATATATTTAAGTATTGGATACTTATGCAAAGCGGTGGTAGGGGTTGTGTTTTACCGATGGTACGGAAAACAGCTTCGCTCTGGATAGACCCCGCGGAGTCCCATTGGTAGTATGTCTGCGTGTCTATGGGAGTCCGCTTCAGGGTAGGTGCATATGATTTAACCTGAGATTGCCATCGCTAGTACTTACGACAATCGGTAAAATTTAGGTTTGGTGGTCCATGGCTTAACGGGTTCTGTGTATACCTCTTCTGGGTTTATCGAGAATCGTAGTGTACTGGGTGTGATGTCAAGATGGAAGTATCACTTCAGACATATGGAGATGATGATCGCGAGGGATACAGAACTAGTACTCTATAATGGTTGCAACAATCGGGATAATATGACTAGGTCAGGATTATCCGATTCAAAGAGACTGGTTGCTTGATGTCCGATATGTGTATCGTACGGGGCAGACACATCTCCAGCCCCAGGCCTTACATGTGATCATCCGATACTGGTTCGATATACACTATACTACGGTATACTACGCCTGTTATAGATCTAATATTCCAGTAAGAATATTTCTAGAGAATTGGGTAGGCATGGCGTTTTGCTAGAAGCTAACCTTGTCTTGTAAATCGGTAAAAACGTAGTACTTGGTACGTACGTGTTCGAATAGTTCGACAACCGGATTTACTGCCAACATATCTAGAGGTCTCTTGGGTCGCTTCCCGAAGATTCACCAATGACGTATGATTCAAACTCGATTAATCTTGGATTAATTACGGAGAGACTTTATCTTGGATAAGTACTATAAAAGAGAGAGAACGATTAATTTAGAATTAATCATAAAATTATTATATTCGATATAATAATCGGAATTCGATTTCGACGCGAAATTAAAATTAGATTTTAATTCGGGCAAACGAGTTAATTTAGAATTAATTCGTTAGCGACGTAAATAATAATTTCGCTAGGCGCAATTATATTTATTTAAATTCGATTTAATTAACGTCGCGACGTAAGTTCGATATTTCGGAAATATCGGATCCGAACGCGTGAATGCACGTGGGCCCACTTTCATTTGGAAACGTGTGGGGCCCACATGACACATGCATTATTTACATTTTTAATTGATTGATGTAATACATGAAGATAGTGTACAAAGCACTCAAGGGTATTGCATGGAAATTGAGTGTTAGACACTCTAAGCCTTTGCATGGTTTGTGTCATAAATATATTATTATTTAATAATTATTATGACATAATATAAATTGATTTTTGAGACAAAAATCAGATCTTCTTCCTCTCTCAAATTACCGAAACAGTAAGCCCTAAAAGCTCTCTCCAATTCTTCATTTGTTTTGTGGCAAGACAAGAAGAAGAAAGTGTGCTTGTTTGGAACTCTAACACACAACTTTGGCTAGCAACATCAAGGGATCATACAAGGTGTTATGGGAAACTCATCTTAGAGCTTGGAAGGATAAATTAAAGCTTGGAGCTTCTCTTTTCTGCTTGGCTGAATTCTTCACTGCACAAAGGAGCAACATTTGTTTCATCAAACGCATCCACATTCATTTTTGTGAGTATTGTTTCCGCCATACTTCAATATAGTTCATTCTTATATGTATTTTGCTTGTTTTTTGATCTTGGGACATGGTATTAGATTTCCAACATTCCCAAGACACATAGTCATACTACCAATGGGATTCGAGGGATCTATCCAGAGCGAAGCTATTCCCGTACCACGGTAAACAGAATCTCCTATCACACCTGCATAAGTATCCAATACTTAAATATATGAGATTTATACCATTATGCTTCCAAACACGCACAGTTGCAATACTAGCCTATTCAGCATTATCAATGTCCAGTCTTGATAATAATACGACTAGGGATATTTAATGATTAAACCTTTTGGATTAATATTTGTGTCTCATAAACTTATTAATCCGGTACTAATCATACGAACTTTTATCATTTATGTATCTATGTAATCCAATTACAAAATGAGTAAAAGAGCATTTCC
>SKCR01049065.1:0-48002 GCA_019454045.1 Zanthoxylum bungeanum
TCCAATAATTGCCCTTATTTGATCCACATTTCGTCCTAAATGATTTCATTGAGTCCCGATATTATTTTATCTGCAAAATAAACTAAAACAATCAAAACATTCATCAAACCCGAGAAACTAAACAAAATATTAAGTAAAAAGGGGCGGTAAATATTGATATATTTTCCGCTCATCAGTCTACGACGAATATGTCTATATTTACCATTATACATATTTTTATGTGCCCTTCCAATTGCAGATTGACTACCGTAATGAATGCAAATTGCTGACACTGGCTTAGGCAAACTTGGAATATCCTCTAGAAAATTTCGAAGCCATTCTGATTCTTCAGCACACTTGTCTAATACAATGAATTCTGATTCCATTGTAGATCTGGCTATCACAGTCTGTTTGGAGGATTTCCACGATACGGCTGAACCTGCTAGTGTAAACACATAGCCACTGGTACACTTTGAGTCTTTCATGTCAGATATCCAATTAGCATCACTATATCCTTCGACTACAGCTGGATATATGATAGTGCAACTCATAATTACGAGTATAACGTAGGGACGTAAGTACTCTCACTATTACTTTCCAGTGATCAACCCCTAGATTACTCGTATATCTGCTGAGCTTGTTTACTGTACAGGCTATATCAGGCCTTGTACAACTCGATAGATACATCAAACTCCCGATCACTCTAGAGTATTCTACTTGAGATATATCTTCTCCCCTATTCTTTGATAAATGTAAACTCACATCTAAAGGAGTTCTAGCCACAGAAAAATCATCATTGTTGAATTTACCAAGAATCTTGTTCAGTCGACTCGGGATATGAACACGATCGCCAGTTACCATACATAAATGACCTGAATTAAACCAACATTGATAACAACTCCAACAGGCAGAAGAGGGAACCCATATCCGAGACCCTATAAAAGAAGGAAACAAAGGAATAGAGAGGGATTTTTTCCAGAATACTCCTATCACAGAGACACTACTCATAGACACCGCCCACACTGCTAACAATCTAAGGTTGAGATACTCTAGAACCTTATTTTTCCACCTTGAACTTATTCATTCTTTGAGCTAACTTAAGCGTCGGAATGCCTACGGCTTCTACCACACCGGTGGGTAGTAACCTCTTCTTTTGCTCTACTCATTTTGCAGGTTCGCTCGTGCCCCTCTGCTCACATTCTCGATTGTGGACCTCGACCGAAATCAGTCTCCACAATTATCTCCATTGTCAATATAAAAAGAACCTAATGAGTCACACATTTAAAGTATTGAGGAGATGAAGATAAATCATATAAAATTAAGTTTTTCTTAAACTTTAAGGTAAATTCGTAATTTCAGAAATTATGGATAAAAATTGAATTCAGGAAATTTTTGAGTCAAAGTACAAAATTGAAAGTTAGGGGATATTTTATAATTTTCAAAGGTTCATGGATCATTTTATAATTTCCAAAAGTTTGTGGGTTGAATCGTAAAATTCCTGTTAAAATACGATCAAATCCTATCCCTAGAATCAAATCTAACTCAAATAAAAAAAACTATCAATAACCGTGCCATTAACGTGAGAAGAAGAATTGCTGAGAAAGAAAGTTCACTCTTCCAAATTTTAATTTCGTTGCTTCTACTCTCGTCGTTCATCAGAACAAGAGGTATGTTACAATCATTCTTACTTTTTATGTTTTTGATTTAAGGTCTCGTCCCAAAGCGCTATCTACAACCATCGATGTTTCTTCATCGTGATATTCTTGCCCTTTTTTTTTTCTTCTATGGCAAATTACTTGTTTCAATCCAATTTTGTTTTCCTCTATCGGCATGCGATTTAAATAATATTTTTTTAAAAAAAATTATGGCGGAATAGGCCATTGACAATGCGTGGCTTTAGACGGCTGGCTAGTTTTTGATTTTGATTTTCCTCATGAATTTTTTGGGATGTTTCTATGTATCTTCTGTAGTTCAAGTATTACAAATACAATGATTGGTAGTTACCTGGAAATCCGAAATTAGGCTTAATTTCAGCCCAGCGGACCCTCTCGGCAGACCATGAAATAAGACCCTGAGAGCATACCCTGAAATTAGACCCTCACGGTAGACCCTGACAGCAGAGGCAGACGCTGATGGCAGAGGCATGGGCTGAGGGCTGAGGTAGGGGCTGGCGAGTAGAGGCAGAGGCTTGCGAGCGGAGGCAGACCCTGATGATAGGAGACTGAGAGAAAGAGTTAGACTCTGAAATTGATGAAGTTGATCCAGAACCGAACCACTCCGAAAACCGTACGAGTATGGACACCAACCAAAAAACCGTTTCCAAAACAAACCACAAATGCGTTTGAACTCTCCCTTAACAAAAACAAAAAAAACCGAGCTGTTGTGTGTGATGTTTTGTTTTTATTATCTGTGTTGTAAAACAAAATGTCAGTATTGTTCCTACAGAAAAACGAAAAACACAGCTCATTTAAAGGAAATTAACATGCCAATTATATCTCATAAATGAGAGGCCTTTCACTTGTTGTAACCACCAAGCTAATTAAATTTGTTGTTATGGAAATTCAAAAGGCTTGAAAAATTAAGGAGACATGCAAAAATTGGCTGGGCCGGGCCCGCACAATTTGGTCCGGCATTCGTGTACACAGGACGCGCGGGTGCACACGAGCCAAGCTTCATTCGGATTTGATTTGCACCCCCCCCCCCCCCCGCACGTAGAGAGAGCCTCTTTCCTTATAACTCTTACCCATCTACATATGAGCAAACATATATAAGCATAATATTCCCTCTATAGCTTTCCCATATGAGACAAGCTCAATTCTCCTTATTTTCCAACACCATTGGGTGAACTTTGAGCAATAATTTCTCATTCACCCAAGCACCATTTTAGGCATATGAATATACCATTTCGAACTACTCACGGAGGAGTATCCGAATCATTCTATAACAACCACTAACACGAAGTGGATCATGCTTAAAATTGTGCCTCAAAATACTTACTCATAAGCATTTTCCAACAATCCCCCACATGAATGAAATTGGCGAAAACGTCAAATAAAAATATTTTATAAAACATTTTATTTTGACCTAGAAGATTTCAACGGTTCAACGCCTGCATAGGATAGGTAGACCTCAGGCTTTGAACCTTCCCTTGTGAAAATATATCTCATTTACTGGCTGACAGTGGACGCGATGTTATTGAACTGTACTGTCGTTCATGTAAATGGAGAAAATATATCACACCGATATTTTACCTAACACATCCGAGTTCTCATTGTTATGTTCATTTTGGCCATGAACATCTACCTGGTTCTGCAAGAGTTTCTATGATTCCCTTTGAAGCGGCCCCACTACTCTCTCACATAGGTGATTTCTTATTTAAGAGTATCTCCTAATACTCTGCTCGGATTCCCGATGGATAAGAATCATTAAAAGCCTTTGCTTAACCTCTATCCATAAGAGCATCACTGTTTCATTTCACCATAGGAATGGACTAGAGGGTACCCCCACAGTGAACCAATTATGTCTTTTACGAGTAGGTTGTCCCATTGAACCTAGATCTTGGGATCTCCAGTCAACAAGTTTGGGTTTTCTTCATAATAAACATTTATCTAATGGGCTTTAGTCCAATTCCCCTTGATGATTTCACAACTAGCTCTCTATTTAACCCTTTGGTTAGCGGATCCGCAATGTTATCCTTTGACTTTACATAGTCAATCGAAATAACTCAAGTAGAGAGTAATTGTCTAACGGTATTGTGTCTACGACGAATATGTCTAGACTTACCATTATACATATTGTTATGTGCCCTTCCAATTCCAGATTGACTACCGCAATGAATACAAATTGCTGACACTGGCTTAGGCCAACTTGGAATATCCTCTAGAAAATTTCGAAGCCATTCTGCTTCTTCAGCACACTTGTCTAATACAATGAATTCTGATTCCATTGTAGATCTGGCTATCACAGTCTGTTTGGAGGATTTCCACGATACGGCTGCACCTGCTAGTGTAAACATATAGCCACTGGTAGACTTTGAGTCTTTCAAGTCAGATATCCAATTAGCATCACTGTATCCTTCGACTACAAGTGGATATCTATGATAGTGCAACCCATAATTACGAGCATAACGTAGGTACCTAAGTACTCTCACAATTGCTTTCCAGTGATCAACCCCCTGATTACTCGTATATCTGCTGAGCTTGTTTACTGTACAGGATATATCAGGCCTTGTACAACTCGATAGATACATCAAACTCCCTATCACTCTAGAGTATTCTACTTGAGATATACCCTCTCCCCTATTCCTTGATAGATGTAAACTCACATCTATAAGAGTTCTAGCCACAGCAGAATCATCATTGTTGAATTTACCAAGAATCTTGTCCACATATTGCGACTAATCAAAAATAAATCCATATGGACTTCTCGAGATCTTTATTCCCAGAATGACATCTTCTAGACCCATGTCTTCATGTCAAACATAGATTTCAGCATATTCTTGGTAGATTTCACCATTTTAACATTACTCCCGACAATCAATATGTCATCAATGTAGAGACATAAGATGACATAGCCAACTTCTGTCTCTCTGACATAAATACATTTATCACATTCATTGATTTTGAAACCATTTCCCAACATGGTGTCATCAAACTTTTTATGCCACTGTTTCGGAGCTTGTTTCAATCCATACAAGGATTTAACTAACTTACAAACTTTCTTTTCTTGTCCTGGAGCTATAAAGCCTTCAGGTTGTTCCATGTAGATTTCTTCATCTAAATCTCCATTCAGAAAGGCTGTTTTCACATCCATCTGATGTACCTCAAGATTCCGCAGAGCTGCAATCGCTAGTATCTGTTAGACATTATGTCCCATAGCGTCACTGTTTGTAAATGATATTGTATTATTGTACAAAATTAACTATGTGATAATGAAATTGCCTTTTGCCGTTTTGTAATATTATTTACTTTGATATATAAATGGCGAAAGTCCATATGATTAATACCGGATTGAGATGATATGAGACAGTATCAATCCATAAAGGTTTAATCATTAAATATCCCTAGTCGGAGTATTATCGAGATCGGACATCGATAATGCGGAATAGACTAGTATTGCGCTTGTGCACGTTGTGAGGGCAGAACGGCATAGTTCTCATATATTAAGTATTGGATACTTATGCAAGTGCGATAGGAGGTTGTGTTTTACCGATGGTACGGAAAACAGCTTCGCTCTGGATAGACCCCGCGGAATCCCATTGGTAGTATGTCTGCGTGT
Organism: Zanthoxylum bungeanum; assembly: GCA_019454045.1. Classification (NCBI taxonomy): domain Eukaryota; kingdom Viridiplantae; phylum Streptophyta; class Magnoliopsida; order Sapindales; family Rutaceae; genus Zanthoxylum; species Zanthoxylum bungeanum. The sequence goes on from SKCR01049065.1 coordinate 5,257, forward strand.
CTATGGGAGGCCGCATCAGGGTAGGTGTATATGGTCTTAACCTGAGACTTACATCGCTAGTACTTGCGACAATCGGTAAACTTTGGTTTTGGTGGTTGGGGACCTTAACCGGTTCTGTGTACACCTCTTCTGGGTTTATCGAGAATTGTAGTGTACTGGATGTGATGTCGAGATGGAAGTATCACTTCAGACATATGGAGGTGTGATGATCACGCAGGACACAGAACTAGTACTCTATAAAAGGTTGCAACCGTCGGGACAATATGACCAGGTCAGGATTGTCCGATTTAAAGAGACTAGTTGCTTGATGTCCGATATATGTTTCGTACGGGGCAGACACATCTCCAGCCTCAGGCCTAACATGTGATCGTCCGATACTGGATCGATGTACGCAATACTACGGTATACTACGCTTGATATAGATCTTATATTCCTATAAGAATATTTCTGGAGAATTGGGTAGGCATGGCGCTTTGCTAGAAGCCAACCTTGTCTTGTGAATCGGTAAAAACGTAGTACGAGGTACGTACGTGTTCGGATTATCCGACGACCGTATTTACTGCCAACATATCCGGAGATCTCTTGGGTCGCTTCCTGAAGATTCACCTATGATATTAGATTCGAACTTAATTAATCTTGGATTAATTGCGGAGAAACTTTATCTTGGATAAAGTGCCTTATTTAGTGAGAGAACGATTAATTTGGAATTAATCGATAAAATAATATATTCGATATATTATTAAACGAAATTAGATTTCGACGCGGAATTAAAATCGGATTTTAATTCGGGCAAACGAATTAATTTAGAATTAATTCATTAGCGAACTGAATAGTAATTTCGCAAGGCGTAATTATTTAATTCACGTCGCGACGGAAATTCGTTAATTTGGAATTAACGAAACCGAGCCCGAAAGTGCTTGCGGACACATTCGTATTTTGAATCGAATGATATCCACAAATCACATCGCGATATCTCATTACTTAATACGAATAGATAGTGAATGTATCTAGTCACCTTTAAGGGATGATGCATTGTCTCTAATCTCAAAGTATGGTAATGATAGCAAATGATGGATTCATTTTGGAGGGAAGCCATGCACGGTTTTGGAAGGATTTTTTGCATTATAAAAATTCTTTTGGTATTAGATATCAATTCACTTTTCATTTTCCTTGGTCATTCACGTTTTTTGGCATGCAAAGGAAAGAAAACTAAAGTAAAACACTCTCCTCTCTTCCTCTCTTGCTCACGCCGTGAGCTGCACCAACAAGGCAGAAAATTGTTTTCTCATTCTCCATTTTTGCTAGCACAAGCAAGGAATCTAAAGAGGTGATAGGGAAACCTTCCAAGGGCTTGGAATACTTAAAGCTTGGAGCTTTCCACCTCTTGTCTTCCTTGGCCGAAACCTTGGAGCTTCAACCTTTGTTCATCTTTTCATCACTAAAGCTTTGTAAGTATGATTCTGCCATGCTTCAAGTTTATTATATATATTCATTGTTGTATTTCATAAGCTTAATCTTTCCTTGGGACATATAATAGTAACCAACAATGGTATCATGGAGCCATGGTTAAGCATGAAATACTTTAGGTTAAAATTTGGGTAAAATTGATTGAAGCATGTTCTTGTGAAATTTGATGAATGAGTATGCTTACATGTATATAGAATGATGTTATATGGAATCAATTTTGAGAAAAATGCATTGGATGATTTTTCCCCAAAAATGTAACCTTGGCCGAATGGGTATGAACATTGGATGTGTTGGAATTTTTTGTGTACAAGATCATTGGATGACTTAAAACGTATACGGGACGTAGATTAGTGATTCAATCGGATTGAAAAACAAATCGACACAAAAAAATCTCACTTGGCCGAATACTTATGGACATGAAAATGGACTTGATTTTTGTTCAAATTAATGTTGGACATATGTTTTGAACAATAGATGATTAATAAATTAAATGGGTATTTTTGAAATATTTGGTTTAATATATTAATCTTGGTTTTACACTTTAATTAATTGGACTTTAATGTTTGGAATATTAAAATTTAATTAATGGGCTTAATTGGTGAATTGGGCTTTTAATATTGTATTTGGGCATAATGGGCTTGGGTGGACCAAGTAGATTTGGGCCAAAAGGATTGGATCAAATTTGGGCCTAAATCACTCCATTAAGTCCAAATATAATATAATGGGCTTTAAAAAAAATTTAATTGGGCCTTATGGGCTTAAAATTGGTTTTATGGCATTTAGGGTGATTCCTTATTTGGGCTTGGTAATTGGGTTTGACCCACATTGACCAAAGCCCAAGCCTTAATAAATCAATTGAAAGCCCATTTGACTTGAATTAAATTAAACATTGGATGTTAGTTGGGCTTTGAGACCCAATAGGATTAGATTTAGAATCTAAGTCTTTAAAGCACATTAAAAGTGTAAACATTTAATTTGGAATTAAATAATTGAATTAGTATTGAATACGAATTAAATTAGATTTAATAAATAGTTCGATATAATTCGCGAATTCGTACCTTATGTACTTATTCTCAATCGAGTTGGACTCGCGCAAAATCAAACCGTTGTTTGAACATTGGATGATCACTTAAACAAAGACTAATTAATTGGATTAGATTGGTTGTAAAAGCATGTCTTGTTTGAATATATATGTATGTGATGAATGAATAGTGTATATCGGATGGATATTAGAAGGGAAATGGTAATTTTAGAAATTATTGTAAATTTGGAATTTATAAATTGGACCTGCGTGTCCAGCCTTATCTCTTTATCCTTTTGTATTCTCTTCTCACCTAATTCCCCTCAATGTAAATGAGGTTTCTCTTATTGTATTATGTAAATGGGTAGAAGTAGAATAGTGCTAGCAGGGAGAGGAAAGGGAGTGATTTGTTCTAGGAACAAGTTGTTTATATATCCATCCGCATATCACTATTAATTTACTTTACGCGCTTTATGATGTTTTAGAAGCATGCTTAAGGGTGTATGATGATGAGACCTAACAAAGATAAATAAATTGGTTGCCAATTACGCGAAAATCCCTCAATTTATATTAAGCAAATATCCTTCCATTGAATGATTCTTGTTCAAGATCCGAAGTTGGCATTGGTTTGTTTGGCCAAAGTCAAGACCTTTGTCAATCAAGGATGTACTTGAATCATGAGAGTTTTGTTGCATATCGGTGTCTTGTCCAAATCGTGATTTTTATTGGCCAAAGTCAAGATCACTTTTTGTCCAATGACATTGATTACGAAACTTTCCTCGTCAATGGGTCCCGCTTAACTGGAATCATTAGGTTTGTTTTTGGCCAAAGCCAAGGCCTAGATGATTCGGAGGATAGGGTTAGGAAAATGTAATGGATACATTGACATTATACATATGTTTCGGACTTGGATGTCCACCTAACCGGATCTAGGAATTGGATGAGATCCAATTGATCATAGAGATCTACCTAAGTTAAATAGCATACAGATTTTATTGGCCAAAGTCAAGGTTGTGTGTTATTTAACGGGATCCTAGCCCACTAGGAAATACAATTTCCCGAGTTCTCTACAGAGGGTTGGAGACTTGAAGAAAATAGTGGGAGGCTATTATTGAATTTGCAATTTCGTTCAGATACTTAGCCTTACGCGTCTTTCAAAATTATTTCGTCAATATTTTAATAATTAGTTGGACTAATATATTGTTATTTTGCTTGTAACAGTTTGACTGTACCCATAACATCGTTGACTTTATAGTTGGACTATAGTTGTCAAGATGACTGGCAAGGGTAATGTCCGCGACATAATCATGGGCGATAATGTCTTCAAAGGGACAAACTTTGCCGACTGGGAAATGAACCTCAAGATAGTGCTTGGGGCTGAGAGGGTGCTGTTACTATTCAGAGACCTCTCCCGCCTAAACCCACTGAGCCACTGGAGCTAGAGTTATGGAAGACTCATAGTGACGATTGTGACCAAGCTCAGTCAGTTATGCTAGCTGCAATGACCCAGCATTTCAGACGCCAGAACAGGGACTTGGATCCCTATAACATGATGGCAAGATTGCATGATCTCCGCCGCACCAACAAGCGGATGGAGAGGTACGAGCTAGTAAGGAAACTCTTCCACTCCCGGATGACAGACGGCGCATCAGTTGAGGCCCACGGGACTCAAATGATCGCTGACATAGATGAGTTAGCCAAGATGGGCATTGTCTTGGAGGTAGAGCTGACGATTGATATGCTATTACAATCGCTACCCGATACTTGGAAACAAATCATCATCAACTATAAGTTGATGGACACTGACGACACTCTTGGAGAGTTGTTGTCCATGTTGAAGGAGTCCGAAAAGGAACTCCTAAAGGGGAGCAAGCGCGAGGCGCATTATGCATCGACCTCTCATGCGCAAAGGGCTGGGCCCAAGGCAATTGGAGGTGCGAGGAAGAAGAAGTTCAAGAACAAGGGCAAAGGCAAGTTGACAGTGGCTTCTAGGAAGCCAAAGGACAAATCTCGCGACATCTGCCTCAACTGCGGCAAGAGGGGTCACTGGAAACGTGACTGCCGAATGGGCAATGGGCAGAGGGAGGATATCAAGACTGGCAAGGCTATCGCCTCTGGATCTGCAGGATAGCAGGGTGCTGGCGTCGGGGGAGATGGATCTACGGGTCGGAAACGGAACACCAGTTGCTGTTTTGGCCGTAGGGACTTTTGTTTTAGAACTGCCCTCAGGGCATGTACTTAAACTTTGAACTGTTATTTTGTACTAGTTTAACTAGAGAAATTATATCTGTATCCTTGTTAACCCAGCAGGGTTACACTTTTGTATTTAGAAAACACTGGGTGTTATTTATATAAAAATGATGCAGAAATTTGCACAGCTGTTGCAAATAACGGTCTTTATATTTTGAATATAAATGAATCTCCTAAAATGACAAACAAAAGGCTCAAAAGGAGTAATCTAAAAGATGAAGCTTATATGTGGCATTGTCGTCTAGGACACATCAACAGACTCGCATATCCAAACTTTCGAAGAGTGGGTACTTGGACGAATTTGATCCCAATTCATATGACGTCTGCGAATCTTGTCTTTTAGGCAAATGCCTAAATCACCTTTTAGCGGTAAAGGTGAACGTGCCACAGAACTGTTGGCTCTCGTTCATACTGACGTATGCGGGCCCATGTCTAGCCAGGCTAGAGGTGGATTTCACTACTTCGTAACCTTACAGATGATGCATCTCGTTACGGTTATGTGTATCTTATGAGACACAAGTCGGAAACTTTTGAGAAATTCAAAGAGTTTCGACACGAAGTGGAGAAACAAACATGGAAGAGTATTAAGAATTACGGTCAGACCGTGGTGGCGAATACTTAAGTTATGAGTTTCCAGATTACTTGAAAGAATATGGTATTCTTTCACAGTGGACTCTCCTGGAACACCGCAATTAAACGGGGTGTCCGAACGGAGAAACCACACCTTGTTGGACATGGTAAGGTCATGATGAGTCGCCTGAGCTACCAATATCCTTCTGGGGATACGCATTAAACAGTGCTATACTTATTTTGAATAAGGTACCGTCGAAAGTCTGTTGAATAGACTCCATATGAGATATGGACAGGAAGGAAACCAAGTTTCTCTTTCCTGAAGATTTGGGGATGCTGGGCATATGTTAAACGTTTGGAAGGTACCAAACTTGAACCCAAATCTGATAAATGCCTTTTCGTAGGATATCCTAGGGAAACCAAAGGATATTACTTCTATCACCCACAAGAGAACAAAGTATTGTTGCTCTACAAGCATTTTTCCTTGAGAAGGATTTTATAAATGCAGTGGTAAGTGGGAGGAAAGTAGAACTCGATGAAGATCGGTAGTGATACTGTTCCTGGCAATGAATCAACGACGGAACAAGAACAGACCGTCCGGGATGAGTCCGTACCACAAACTTCACATACACAAGGACCGCGTAGGTTGGAGAGAGTCAGAAACAGTACCTGAGAGGTATGGTTTCCTGATCTCACCTCATGTAGATATTAATCTTATTGAGGATAATGAGCCGGCTACGTATGAGGAAGCGATACAAATATCGATTCCGCTTTATGGCAAGAAGCCATGAAGTCCGAGATGGATTCCATGTACGCCAACCAAGTTTGGACACTGGTTGATGCACCAGAAGGCGTAAAGCCTATGGGATGCAGATGGATCTTCAAGAAGAAGACGACATGGATGGCAACGTACAAACGTACAAAGCTAGGCTTGTAGCGAAGGGGTATCGTCAACAATAGGTATTGATTATGACGAAACCTTCTCACCCGTTGCCATGATTAAATCCATTCGGATAATGCTTGCAATAGCTGCATATTTCGACTTCGAGATATGGCAGATGGACGTTAAGACCGCTTTCCTTAACGGAAACCTTTTGGAGGATGTTTATATGCAACAGCCTGACGGTTATCGTACCTAGACTTGCAAACAAGGTTTGTAAGTTAAATCGATCCATTTATGGATTGAAGCAAGCATCACGGTCATGGAATCAGCGTTTTGATGAGATCATAAAGAATATGATTTCGTGCAAAACGCAGATGACCCTTGTGTATACAAGAAGGTTAGTGGGAGAGCACTTACTTTTATTGTCCTTTATGTCGACGACGTATTGCTTATAGGCAATGACATTCCATGCTAACGTCGGTGAAAGCTTGGCTTTCATTAAAATTCTCCATGAAAGATCTGGGAGAAGCAGCCTTTATTCTTGGAATAAAGATCTACCGGGATAGATCTAGAAAGCTGCTTGGACTCTCCCAGAGTACATACATTGATAAAGTGTTGAAGCGATTCAACATTGGAACAATCCAAGAGGGGATTGGTTCCAATGGTACGTGGTACCTCTCTGTCTAAGGACATGTGTCCTAAGACTCAGAGAGAAGAGAGAGACAACATGAGTCGGATACCGTTCGCCTCGGCAGTCGGATCGATCATGTATGCCATGATATGTACACGACCTGATGTCTCATATGCTTTGAGCATGTGCAGTCGCTATCAGGCCGATCCAGTGAAGGTCACTGGATAGCAGTTAAGAATATCCTTAAGTATCTTAAACGAACAAAGGATGCTTTCTTAATTTATGGAGGTGGAGAACTTACGTATCTGGGTATACCGATGCAAGTTTCCAAACCGACAAGGATGACTACAAGTCGCAATCCGGGTACATTTTTTGTTTGAATAACGGAGCAGTGAGCTGGAAATCTTCCAAGCAAGATACTGTTGCCGATTCAACAACAGAAGCGGAGTACATCGCTGCATCTGAAGCAGCAAAGGAGGCAGTTTGGATCCGAAAGTTCCTAATCGGATTAGGAGTAGTTCCGTTAGCAGCTGAGCCCGTTTTGTATTGTGACAATAACGGGGCTATAGCACAGGCTAAGGAACCAAAGTCTCATCAACGGTCCAAGCATGTTTTCGACGTTACCATCTGATTCGGGAGATTATACATCGTGGCGATGTAAAGGTCGAGAAGGTCACATCAGATGACAACATTGCAGATCCGCTGACGAAGGCTGTTCTTCAGCAAGTTTTTGAACGACACATACATAGTTCGGGTATTTAGATGCTTGAGTGACTGGCTATAGGCCAAGTGGGAGATTGTTAGACATTATGTCCCATAGCGTCACTTGTTGTAAATGATATTGTAATTGTACAAAATTAACTATGTGATAATGAAATTGCCTTTTGCCGTTTTGTAATATTATTTACTTTGATATATAAATGGCGAAAGTCCATATGATTAATACCGGATTGAGATGATATGAGACAGTATCAATCCATAAAGGTTTAATCATTAAATATCCCTAGTCGGAGTATTATCGAGATCGGACATCGATAATGCGGAATAGACTAGTATTGCGCTTGTGCACGTTGTGAGGGCACAACGGCATAGTTCTCATATATTTAAGTATTGGATACTTATGCAAGTGCGATAGGAGGTTGTGTTTTACCGATGGTACGGAAAACAGCTTCGCTCTGGATAGACCCCACGGAATCCCATTGGTAGTATGTCTGCGTGTCTATGGGAGGCCGCATCAGGGTAGGTGTATATGGTCTTAACCTGAGACTTACATCGCTAGTACTTGCGACAATCGGTAAACTTTGGTTTTGGTGGTTGGGGACCTTAACCGGTTCTGTGTACACCTCTTCTGGGGTTATCGAGAATCGTACTGTACTGGATGTGATGTCGAGAGGAAGTATCACTTCAGACATATGGAGGTGATGATCACGCAGGACACAAAACTAGTACTCTATAAAAGGTTGCAACCGTCGGACAATATGACTAGGTCAGGATTGTCCGATTTAAAGAGACTAGTTGCTTGATGTCCGATATATGTTTCGTACGGGGCAGACACATCTCCAGCCCCAGGCCTAACATGTGATCGTCCGATACTGGATCGATGTACGCAATACTACGGTATACTACGCTTGATATAGATCTTATATTCCTATAAGAATATTTCTGGAGAATTGGGTAGGCATGGCGCTTTGCTAGAAGCCAACCTTGTCTTGTGAATCGGTAAAAACGTAGTACGAGGTACGTACGTGTTCGGATTATCCGACGACCGTATTTACTGCCAACATATCCGGAGATCTCTTGGGTCGCTTCCTGAAGATTCACCTATGATATTAGATTCGAACTTAATTAATCTTGGATTAATTGCGGAGAAACTTTATCTTGGATAAAGTGCCTTTATTTAGTGAGAGAACGATTAATTTGGAATTAATCGATAAAATAATATATTCGATATATTATAAACGAAATTAGATTTCGATGCGGAATTAAAATCGGATTTTAATTCGGGCAAACGAATTAATTTAGAATTAATTCATTAGCGAACTGAATAGTAATTTCGCAAGGCGTAATTATTTAATTCACGTCGCGACGGAAATTCGTTAATTTGGAATTAACGAAACCGAGCCCGAAAGTGCTTGCGGATACATTCGTATTTTGAATCGAATGATATCCACAAATCACATCGCGATATCTCATTACTTAATACGAATAGATAGTGAATGTATCTAGTCACCTTTAAGGGATGATGCATTGTCTCTAATCTCAAAGTATGGTAATGATAGCAAATGATGGATTCATTTTGGAGGGAAAGCCATGCACGGTTTTGGAAGGATTTTTTGCATTAAAAAATTCTTTTGGTATTAGATATCAATTCACTTTTCATTTTCCTTGGTCATTCACGTTTTTTGGCATGCAAAGGAAAGAAAATCAAAAGTAAAACACTCTCCTCTCTTCCTCTCTTGCTCACGCCGTGAGCTGCACCAACAAGGCAGAAAATTGTTTTCTCATTCTCCATTTTTGCTAGCACAAGCAAGGAATCTAAAGAGGTGATAGGGAAACCTTCCAAGGGCTTGGAATACTTAAAGCTTGGAGCTTTCCACCTCTTGTCTTCCTTGGCCGAAAATCATCAACCTTGGAGCTTCCACTTTTGGTTTGATTTTCTTCATCATTAAAGCATTGTAAGTATGATTCCGCCATACTTCATCTTTTAATATATATTCATTGTTGTATTTAAATGCTTAATCTTTCCTTGGGACATATAATAGAAACCAACAGTATCATCTTATGGAATTTATTCTCGTTACAGGAGAATAAGTATCAAAGTAATCAAGACCTTCATGTTGTCTGTAACCTTTAATTACAAGTCTTGCTTTGTACTTGTCAATTGATCCATCTGCCTTCATTTCCTTTTGAAAATCCACTTGGACCCTAAAGGTTTACATCATGGAGGAAGATTCATTAACTCCCAGATGTGATTTTGTAAGATAGATTCAATTTCACTATTGATGACATCTTTCCACAAAACACCATCAGCTGACATTACAGCTTCGTTATAGCTTTGAGGATCATATTCTAGCAAAAATGTCAGAAAATCTGGACCAAATGATTTTCCTATTCTAGCTCTTTTGCTACGTCTTGGTTCAAGTTCAACAACTTGTTGATCCTCTGGAACATTTATTTGTTCTCTGTCCTGACCATCTTCAACGATAGTTTCATGTGCCCAGTTCGAATTAGTTTTACAAGGAAAAACGTATTCGAAAAAGGATGCATTCCTCGACTCCATTATCGTATTCTTGTGAATATTTGGTATATTATACTCATGCATAAGAAATCGATAAGCATTACTGTTATGTGCATATCCTATGAGAATGCAATCAACAGTTTTTGGTCCTATCTTCACCTTTTTAGGTGGAGGAATAACTACTTTGGCAAGACACCCCCACACTCGTAGGAATTTATAGGAAGGTACTATTCCTTTCCACATCTCATAAGGAGTTTTCCATACTTCTTTCCGTGGTACCTTATTTAAAGGTATTAGCTGATAAGACAGCTTCTCCCCGTATATTCTGAGGTAAGCCAGAGCTGATTAACATAGTGTTCATCATCTCTTTCAAGGTACGATTCTTCCGTTCTGAAATCCCATTGGATTGAGGTGAATAAGGAGCTGTGATTTGATGTATGATTCCATTTTGTTCACAAAGTTATTCAAAAGGAAAAACATACTCACCACCACGATCACTTCTTAACTCCTTAATTCTTTTATTTAGTTGGTTCTCAACTTCATTCTTATAGAGAACAAATTTCTCTATAGCTTCGTCCTTACTTTTTATCAAATACACATAGAAAAATCTTGTGCAATCATCAATAAAGGTAATAAAATATTTATTACCGCCTCTCGATTATATTGAATTAAAATCACATACATCGGTACGAATTAGATCAAGTGGTTCAGAGTTTCTTTCAATACTATGAAAAGATGATCTAGTTAGTTTTGCCTCAACTCAAGTATCACATTTATGTCTGTTATCAATTTTAAGATTGGGAATGTGATTCATGATAATTAATTTCCGCAATGAATTAAAATTAACATGTCCTAATCTACCATGCATAGATTAGAGTACTCAACAATATAAGCAGAAGAAGAACTAGCTTTATTGATATTCTTGGGTTTAACAATCATTACATTGAGCTTAAAGAGCCCATAAGTTACACACCCTTTTCCCACATACATCCCATTTTTAGTCAAAACTACTTTATCAGACTCGAACACCATCTGAAATCCATGCTTGTTCAGAAGCGATCCAGAATTGGACTATGGTCTGATCCCCACGCCGAGACATTTTTGGCAGTTAGATCCACAAATCTTCTATCCCAATCATCGTTAATTAAAAATCTGTCTAACCTTCCTCAATCAGATTCTCTTCGGCCCGTTTGTTTGACCAAGTGAAAGGGTAACCAAGACTACCCACATCTCTCAGCCCACAATCGTAGATTGCTATTTGAAATCATTTAACAATTGTTGGTTTTTCTCCTCAACCCCAATTTTCTCGTTATTGTTCATAATCTCATTAAAATCCCCTCCGCAAATCCATGGTGTGTTGAAACAGCGAGCCAATCTCCGGAGTAGTTTCCATGTGTTTTCTTTTGACTTGACTCCGGGCTACCATATATACCAGTGAACCTCCACTGCTCCTTTTTGAAACCCCTTATTAAGACGTCAATGTGATACTTGCTGTATGAAACAACCCTTACATCAACCGAACCTCGCCATAACATAGCTATGCCACCCATGAGACCATCCCTCCCTACCGCAAAACAATTATCAAAACCCAACGCCATTCGAACCCTATCCATATCTTCCATTGTTTCTTAGTTTCACAAAAGAAAACTATTTCGGGTTTATTTTCGTGGAGGATTTCTCTCATGGCTCGGACCGTTCAAGGATCCCCCAATCCTCGAACGTTCCAGCATAAGATTTTCATGGTTCCCGATGGGGTTGCCTTGCAATCTCCGCCGATATCTTTCCAGAAGGATCATTCTGTCCCTCTATTCTTTTGAGCTCCATAACAATTCAATATCCACCAAACTTTCTGGTTTGCATTCTCCATTGCCTTGATGAATTTCCCTTTACTCTTCTTATTTCTCTCTTTTTCACATGTCTCAGCCTCCTTGCCCCTTTTTTTTGTTTATGTTCCAAGACTCCGGTCTGAATTGAGGTTCTTCCGTATTTTTCCTTCTGATCTAATCTTTTCCACTTTCTCGACATTTTCTCATCCTTAGCCGGGCCCACAGTATCTATAATGAGTGTATTTTGATGTGTTTGGGCTGGAATCTCCTCCGACCGAATATTCCCTTGACGAATTTTTGTTTTCGGCTCGACCAAAAAGGAATTAGTTTGATTTTTTCCTAGCCCACTTTGTCATCCCCCAAGGCCCAAGGCAGCCACTTGATAGTATTTTCCCACCTTCTCATGGCTTGACAGCCTAGAATCCCCAACCCTAATTTTAATCTGAGAATCTGAGGCTATTTTTGGTCATTCAGACTTTTCGCCGCTTCTGTGAGAATAGGCTCTTTCACCAAAAGGGAGATATCCATCATGTCTTCACCAGATGCTTCTGCCAGGAGGGCACAGTTTTCGATTCAGAGTACTGATAGGTCTGATGTGTTGAAAGGGGTAGGGTGGGTTTGGTAGGTAGAGGTTGTAGAGTGTGTCAGACTATTCAGCTCAATTTGGTTTCCTGGTTTTCCACTCTGGTTTTGGGTTCCTGAGCACCGGTTTGTTCGACCTTCTGGTCAGGAGGATCGGTTTGAACCAGAGAAGGGATGGTGTTCATAGTGCTTGGGTTTCTAGCGAGTGGGGATTTGGATTTTTGTTAATTTGTTGTGGATGGGAGGAAGTGGGTTTCTGTGTTGAAGTTTGTTGAGGAACCGAAGTGCTTGGGCTTTGAGTAATGATCATGTTTTGGAGGTTTGGGGTTTCAACTGAGTTCATTTGGGAGTCTTTTCCCAATTTCCCCACCCTAGGGTAGCCGTCTTTATTTTTAGCAATCTTGGAACTATCTCCACCCATATTAGCTCGCATCCATGCCCCAAATCTGAAGTTAGTTCTAACTCCTTGATCTTCCTTTTCAATCCCTGAAACTCCTTCATGTAAACACTTCTTGTAGGCATGTCCCAGCAAACCACACTTGAAGCAAAACTCTGGTAGTCGCTCATATAGGACTGGAATAATTGTAACTGACTCTCCCCCAGTTTTACCCAGACATAGCCACGGTTTAAGTGGATTAGAGATGTCTATATTGACTCTAGCCCTGATGTATCTACCCACGCAGTTTCCGTTTGGTCCCAGCTCCACCTCAACCACATCTCCTAATTGTTTCGCTAAGAAAACAACTGCTCCCTCATTCATACAAGCAACTGGGACATTGTGAAGTTGGACCCAGAAACTGGTTCGGTCGAACTTTTTTTTCGTGATTTCCCCCAAGCCCCTTAGTGTAGATAATACCAGAAGCGCATTGTCAAAATGCCACGACCATAATTTTAGGATTCTGTTCCGGTCGTTTTCGCTTGTGAAATGGAAAAGGAAGATGTTTGACCAACCCATTCATTTTGACACCATGGACTACTCGCCAAGCATTCTGCATGGTGATTTTAAAGGCCTCTCTGTTGATCAGCTTTGTTGACAGAACTTTCCCTGCAATACAAAACCCTAACATCTTCCTCCCCAGCTGCTTCCAAATTTTCTGGCAGAGTCACTTTGTTGTTGCTTGAATCTCGAATAGCCAATGCTTCACATAGCTTTACAATTTCCTCGGTTTCCATTTTCCAAAGAACAAGAAGACTAAACTTCAATCAGTGAGACTAAAAGCCTTCATCTGGCCTGAGTTTTTTGTTTTTTTACCCTTGCCATCAATGTGAGAAGAAGAATTGGGGAGAAAGATAATTCATTAATTCTGTCCTTTATTATCTGCGCTATTCCAACTATTAATTCTGTTCGCGACGCGCAAGTTGTTCTTGCATCGCGACGCAGATACATGTCACGCTCTGATTGGTTCCGCCAAGATTCTTATCCGATGACGTGGCATTTTGGATGATTAATTCAATGATTGAGCTGAAGTGGTGATGACGTGGCAATGACGTGGTGACACGTGGCGATAACGATTATCGGCACCGTATGATTGTGACATGTGACGCGCTTTGATTGGTTGATGATGACGTGGCAAAGTTGACTGGTCTTCTGCTGACATGTCGATGACGTGGCTGACACGTGGGGACACGTGATTGTCGGCACCATATATGATGACACGTGGCACGGCGCACGTTAACATGATCGGCTGTAATATTGACATGTGGCCACGGCGCATGTTAGCAAAGTCAAACTTCTCAGATTCTGACACGTGTCCCCGATGCATGTTAGCATGAGGCAGCGCACGTTAGACGTCGCGACGTAGAAGGCTTGCGCGTCGCGACGTGCCAAATGATGATTTTGCCTTATTTTTTTTTTCTTTTTTCACTGTTTTGGCCCCAAATCACCTCCAGAGAGTCCTGAAACTTTATTTATCTATAAAATGACATAAAAACACATCAAAATTCACAAAACTCAAGAAACTATACAAAATATTAGGTCAAATGAGTGGGAAATAGTGATATATATTACCACTCATCACACCCTCAAACCTAACATTTTGCTAGTCCTCGAGCAAAACAACAAAATAAAATAACATAAAAATAAAATTAAGCTAAGCTACTTTCGTAGGATCACAGTTGCATTTAGCGTATGCAACAAGCCTTTAAACCCCCAGGTGTCCCTAGTGGATGAGTTGTAGTCTCGTGAGGGTTTACAACAATGATACCCACAACAATTTTACAAAAGTAAAAGATAGTAAAACTAATGCACACAAAAGAAAAAAAGACAAGAGAAAATAGAATAAAGAAGTTAGTGACTAATCAGGTGAAACTTCTACTTCAAGTCACTAGTTGTTTTTCTTTCTTTCTAAATTACCGAATAAGTAAATTCTCCGATTATATTTACCATTCTCCATATACACAACCAACAAAATATTAATCAACTCATTTTTGCCCACAACAGTCACAAGTGCAGTTGATAAGAGATAATAATATTTTTGTCTAACGTTTTATCAGAATTCCACACCTTTTTGCAGCAATGAAATAATTTTCTGATTTTTTCTGATTTTTTTTCTTTCTTTTTGATTATTTTTATATATATAATATCTTATCTAGTTCTATTGTAGCGAGCTTTAGGCCAGTGACTCCCAAACCAGTTGGCTTTAGGGCACTAGGTGTTAAGACTCCCATACAGACTTAATTACTCAGACTTCAGATATATATTTTGCAACATCTTTGATTCATGTAGCGAGTTTAGGCTAGTGACTCCCAAACCAGTTGGCTTTAGGGCACTAGGTTTTACACACCCTACAGACTTAATAACTCGGATTTCAGACGTTTTTTTTTACTCCATCACTCTCATAGATGCTTCCTCCAATTAAACTAGAGTACTGAATATTACAAACTTTTCAATTATAGCTCATGTCCGTATGTTACCATGCATGTTAATATCTACTAATTGAGCATATGAAGATCCATTTAGTCAGTATTATGGAGAATTCACAAAATAAATAATTTAAAGGAAATAAACAAAAATTAATTGTACCGAAATATGTTTGAGATACGTCTCAGGAGTGGAAACTCCTTACACAGCTGTCTCTTACCAATTTCACCCGATTAATCAAATTAAAAACACAAAAACACAAAATAAAATAAAATAAATTTTGATTTTTTTTTGTAAATTTTTTCAATTTTTTTTTTGTATTTTTCGAAAACTTTTGGACTAAAAGTAAAAATAATTTACAAACAAGATACTAATCAACTATTCCCACCCCCAAACCTAAATGAGACACTGTCCCCAATGTCTTAAATAGTAGAAGAAGAGTTTAGAAGATAATACCTGGTTAGCTGAAATTCTACATCTAAATGGGGAAATTTAAAGGTTAAGATCTAGATTTATCCGACGCTTCTTACCACGATCATTATCGAACCATTTTATCTTGGAAAGGAAAGGGTCAATTTGTGGTTCACAGGCTAAGTTTGGTCAATTAAATCCTGGGCAGTTCTGGCAGTGAAGAGGAGTTCTTTTAAAGGTTTTGACACGAACCCATTTCTCCGGGCATCATCAAGAAATACACAAAGAAATCATAAAATCCATCTACGTTGAACAATCGAAATGGTTTCTGGTATATGTTCAAGTTTCCCTAGATAGTATGTAAAAATCTCTTCCAACGTGCCCAAACCACCTGGCAAAGCAATGAAAGCATCAGCACGGTTAATCATTTTCACTAGTCGTTCAGAATACCTGGCACGATCAGTTCTTCTCCGTTGATGATCCTATAATATCCGCCTCTGCCAAGGTTTTGGGATGATTCCCAGAACTTGACTACCTCCATCCTGTACAGCCTTTGAAACTATCCCCATTAGTCCAAGACTGCCTCTGCCATATACTAGGTGATATTCTTTTCAGCTATGACTCGTCCCAATTCTTGTGCTACTACTACGTATTGTGGCTTAGTACCAACACTAGTGCCGCAAAACACACAGATGTTTTCAACTCGTCTTTTTGAGGTGGCTTCCATTTTTATCTGGATGCCTTCAAAAGTGCAATGATGAATTGAATTTATAACACCTGAAAAAGGTGAGTAAAAATAATAGCACTAGTACCTGCCAAATGACAATTATTAGTTAAACTGTAAAATAAATCGTGAAAGGTCAAAAAGGTCTGGATCATGTCGGAGAAAATAAAAGAAAATAACAAAACAAATCACAATTATTAGGAAAAGACAAAGAGATATAATATTTACAATAATTTACAGCTTGATTGACGTCTATGCGTCATGGACAAGCTTCCCATCCAATTTTTTTATAAATTGGCAAACATGGTCTTTTTGAGTCAGATTCCTGAGACTTAACTGTTGTCTTTCTTTTTGGAATTGTGTATGTAATTTACGGATGGCTATATGAACATATCCACTGGGATGCGTCTCAAGAGTCGAAGATATATCATCTAAAGACTCCTTACTCAAGCCATCCCTAATGAATTTAATTTTATCTTCGCGATTATCAGACACCATTCCTAAAGAACGACGACGAGTATTGCAATTCCAGTGTGCACATTTGTAACAAACACCCATTTGCTTAACTCTACGTTTCTTTGCATATGTGCTTCTTCCAAAACCAGGAAAATAAGAATTATAAGAATCAGAGTACTCACCTGCTAATCAGACCCGTGCTTCGATTATCCAATGAATGTCAGTAGGAATACCTTTAATCATCAGTAGTCTCATCCGTTCTAAGCGAGCTTTGTAAACTTTCATCAGAGATTTTTGAGGGAGAGAATGAAATTACTTGTGAAGATTTGCGAGAACTTCTTCCATCCTGAAATAAATTAACCTGCAAAAACTAAACATACAAAAATAAAACACACCAGATCATAATATATACACAAATTGCATGGGTTGCCTCCCTGCGAGCGCTAAGTTTTACGTCGTCAGCTAGACGTGACTTCTCGAACGTTAGGCTGGATCTGAAAGTGTGACACTTTCTTTTTGTCACTCAAATGATTCTCCCCAGTAGTGCTTGACACACTCACTGTTGACCTTGAATGTTTCGTTGGTGTTGGGATCCAGTAACTCAACAACTCCATATGGTAAAACCTGAGTGATCACAAATGAACATGACCACCTTGATTTCAACTTTCCAGGGAAAAGTTTTAACCTTGAATTGTACAACAACACCTGCTGCCTTGGTTCCAATTATCTGTGAACTATTTTTCGGTCATGCCATTTCTTGGTCTTTTCTTTGTATAATCTGGCATTCTCATAAACTTGTAGACGAAACTCCTCCAATTCGTTGAGCTGGTGAAGTCATTTTTCTCCTGCAGCTTGTGGATCAAGATTCAACTTCTTCAGTGCCCAATACGCCTTGTGTTCAAGCTCAATTGGCAGATGGCATGCTTTCCCAAACACCATACGATATGGGGACATACCAATGGGTGTCTTGTAAGCTGTCTGATAGGCCCATAATGCGTCATCCAGTTTTATAGACCAGTCCCTTCTTGTTGATCTGATGGTTCTTTCCAAGATTCTTTTTATCTTTCTGTTTGAAACTTCAACCTGTCCATTTGAATGAGGATGGTAAGTAGTGGCAACTTTATGAGTAACTCCATATTTGGATAGGAGCGCATCAAAATATTTGTTGCAGAAATGTGTGCCACCATCACTGATAATTGCCCGAGGTGTTCCGAAGCGAGTGAAAATATTATTTTTAAGGAACTTGATCACCACTTTTGAATCGTTGGATGGCAGTGCAATTGCTTCAACCCATTTGGATACGTAGTCTACAACAACCAATATGTACATGTTTCCGAATAATGGAACAAAGGGTCTCATAAAATCAATACCCCACACATCGAATATCTCCACTTCCAAAATGTTTTACAAAGGTCTTTCATTTCTCCTCGAAATATTCCCCGTTCTCTGGCACATGTCACATTGAAGAACAAAAAGATAATCATCTTTAAAAAGAGTGGGCTAGAACAAACCTGATTGAAGGACTTTAGCTGCAGTTTTATTCCCGCTGATGTGTCCGTCATATGGTGATGAATGACAGTGTTGCAAAACACTGTTGACCTCCTCTTGTGGAACACAACGTCTCAGTAGTTGATCAACACAACGTTTGAACAGGTACGGCTCATCCCAGATATATTGCTTAACTTCTTTGAAAAACTTCTTCTTTTGCTGAGTTGTCCATTCCAACGTCCATTTTCCTGATACAATGAAGTTGACATAGTCAGCATACCAAGGGGCATCTTGCTGTTTCATGGCAAACAATTGTTCATCTGGAAAAGTTTATTTAATTGTCAGTTCGTTGCCAGCTATTTTTCCATTCTCGAGCCTCAACAAGTGATCTGCCACCTGGTTTTCTGTCCCTTTCCTGTCTCTGATCTCCACGTCGAATTCTTGCAGAAGAAGTATCCAACGGATCAATCTGGGTTTGGCATCTTTCTTCGTGATCAAGTATTTGATTGATGAATGATCTGTGTAGACCACCATTTTATGACCCAGTAGATCGGAGCCAAATTTATCAAAAGTGTACACAACTGCGAGCAACTCCTTTTCAGTGGTTGTGTAGTTGAGTTGAGCTTCATTCAAAGTTCTGCTGGAGTAGTAAATGGTGTGGAAAATCTTTGCTTTGCGTTGTCCCAAAACTGCACCAACAACAAAATCACTAGCGTCACACATTACCTCAAATGGAAGGTTCCAGTCTGGCGCTACAATGATGTGAGCAGAAAACAGCTTCTGTTTCAAGATCTCAAAAACTTCATGGCATTCTTTGGTGAAGTTGAAAGGCACATCTTTCTCCAGAAGGTTGCACAGAGGTTTAGCAATCTTGGAAAAGTCTTTGATAAATCTTCTGTAAAAGCCAGCATGTCCAAGAGAGCTCTGAATCCCTTTGACAGATGTTGGTGGATGTAGTTTTTCAATTGTCTCGATCTTTGCTTTGTTTACCTCGATTCCCTTTTGTGAGATCTGGTGTCCAAGAATAATGCCTTCATGCACCATGAAGTGGCATTTCTCCCAGTTGAGTACCAGATTTGTATCTTCGCACCTTTGTAACACATGTTCCAGATTTTGCAAGCAGTGGTCAAAAGAGTCTCCAAACACAGAGAAGTCATCCATAAACACCTCTATACTCTGTTCCATCATTATTAAAAGATAGCCATCATACAATGTTGAAATATGGCTGGAGCATTACATATTCCAAATGGCATCATGCGGAAAGCAAAAGTACCATACAGACATGTAAATGTGATTTTCTCCTGATCTTCTGGGGCGATAGCAATCTAATTGTATCCTGAATATCCGTCCAGAATGCAATAGAACTCATGTCCCGCTAGTCTTTCCAGCATTTGATCAATGAATGGCAGCGGAAAATGGTCTTTTCTCGTGACTTTGTTCAGCTTTCGGTAGTCCATGCATACTCTCCATCCAGTCACCGTTTTGTATGAATCAGCTCGTTCTTTTCATTTATGACTACAGGGATTCCTCATTTCTTTGGCACACACTGCATAGGACTCACCCAAGTGCTATCTGAGATGGGGTAAATGATACCAGCATCCAACCATTTGATTATTTCTTTCCTTATGACTTCCTTCATGATTGGATTGAGTCTCCGTTGATGCTCCACTATGGGTTTGTACTCATCGTTCATCAGAATCTTGTGCATGTAAAATGATGGACTAATGCCTCGAATGTCTGCTATAGTCCAACCAATGGCTCTCTTGTGTTCTCGTAACACTCTTAGTAACTTTTCTTCCTGCGCCAATGTTAGTGAAGAAGAAATAATAATAGGTAATTCAGAAGAGTTTCCAAGAAATACATATCTGAGATGGCTCGGCAGTAACTTCAGCTCCAGCTGTAGTGGTTCTTCAATTGAGGGTTTGATTCGGTCTTTCTTTGGAAGTTCCAGACTTTCAACTGGTGGTGTTGATTTGAATTGGAATGGTTTGTCAAGGTAGTTGATACATTCCAGGATTTCAGCATCTAGCTCGTTGTCAGTCATGTTGGTGATGCAAGCTTCAAGTTTGTCTGTGGGAGTTGTATCAGTATCCTGAACGATACTATTAACATCAATCCTGAAACATTCTTCATTTTTTTCATCACTTGGAAATTTCATGGCTTTGAAAATATTGAAGGTAACTTCTTGGTCTTGCACTTTCATGGTTAGTTCTCTTTTTTGCACATCTATCATAGTTATACATGTAGCCAAGAATGGTCTTCCAAGGATGATAGGTACTTCTTTGTCTTCTTCCATGTCAAGGATAATGAAATCTGCTGGGATAATAAGTTTGTCGACTTTTACCAGCACATCTTCAACAACACCTCTTGGAAATGCGAGCGTTATATCAGCAAGTTGCAGAGAGACTGAGGTAGGCATTGCTTCTCCAATTTGCAGTCCCCTGTAAATAGAAAAATGCATCAAATTAACACTTGCACCTAAGTAACATAAAGCCTTACCAATATAATGTTCTCCAATGGTGCATGGGACAATGAAACTGCCAGGATCTTTCAATTTTGGAGGAAGTTTCCTCTGAATGATGGCACTGCACTCTTCCGTCAATGCTACTGTCTCGTAATCTCCCAATCTCCGTTTTCGTGAAAGAATGTCTTTCATGAATTTGACATAGCTGGGCATTTCTTCTAAGGCTTTTGCGAATGGAATGTTGATATGCAGTTTTTTGAACACCTCCAGGAATCTAGCAAATTGCTTGTCCAGCTTGTTTTTTCTGAAGTCGCTGTGGAAAAGGTGGAGGTTGAGTGATTTGATCTTTTTCCTTTGCTTCTTTTTCCTCCATCTGCGGAACTGCATCTTTTAGAACTTCTTCTTTGGTTGCCTTGATTTCAACATCTTTGTTGATTTCAGTACCACTTTTCAAGGTAATGGCTTGACATTGCTCATTCCCTCGATTCCTTGGATTTGGTTCTGTATTGCTGGGAAGATTCCATGGTGGTCTGTAACTCTGAACATTGGCCAGTTGTCCAATTTGATTCTCTAGTGCTTTGATGGAAGCAGATTGGCTCTGAAACATAACATCGTACTTTTTTTAACTGAGCCAACACTTCTGCTATTCTTTGTTCATTCGCCTGCTCCTGTCCCTTGTTCTGTTGCTGTTGGAATCCAGGTGGTGGATAATTCTTTTGCCCGGAATTGTTGCTCCATGAGAAATTTGGATGATTCCTCCACCATGGGTTGTAGGTGTTGGAATATGGATTGTTCCCCTGTCTGTTGAAATTGTTGACAAAATTCATTGTTTCTTCAAGTTGGTTTGGTTCTGGTGCTCCTCCAAATGGTGAACTTATGGCTCCAGTGGTAAGAGTCTCCTTGAATTTGCATATCTGATCCAACTTGGCGTTGACTGCTGTATTGGCTCCAACTTCATAAATTCCTACAATTCTTTGGATCATGCTCTTTCTGTTGGCCACAAGGAATTGTTGTTGGCCATTTCTTCGATTAGGTCCCAGGCTTGATCTTCTCCTTTTTCCATTAAAGCTCCTCCAGCAGCATCAATTGTTGTTCTCATCAGTCCAGAAAGTCCATTATTGAAAGTTTGGACTTGAAGCCATTTTGGAATCTCATGGTGAGGACATTTCCGGAGCAAATCTTTGTACCTTTCCCAAGCTTCGTAGAGAGTTTCCGAGTCTTGTTGCACAAAGGATGTGATGTCATTCCTCAGCTTTCCAGTTCTGGCTGATGGAAAGTACTTTGCAAGAAATTTGATGGCTAAAGTGTTCCAAGTTGTGATGGAACATGCTGGTAGTGAATGTAACCAAGCTTTAGCTCTATCTTTCAAGGAGTATGGAAAACCCCGCAGTCTCATTGCTTCTTCAGCTTCTCGGTTGTAATTGAAAGTGCCACAAACTTCCAGGAAGTTGCTGATGTGGGTATTAGGATCTTCAGTTACTTTCCCCCCAAACTGCACTGACTGCTGAATCATCTGAATGCATGTTTTGATGTCACACGCATTTGCTGGTAAATGAGGAAGTACAATACAGGAAATGAAGCCGTCGACCACCGGAATGGTTCTATCTCGAATGGCTATTGGTGGTGCAACTTCCAAAGGTTCAAGTTCTATGTTGACTAAAGCTTCTTGGTCTTCTCTTTCCCTTCTCAACTGTCTGATGGTTCTTTCAATTTCTAGGTCAAGCGGTCGGAGTTCAAAGCTTCTAGTTCGTCTCATGTGATTTTTGAGAACCTGAAACACAAGAAAGCAAAAACAATAATTAAAAAGAAATTAGATACAAGTAAATGTATCTAACCTCAAAATTAATAGTGAAAGATAAATAAGTCACCGGCAACGGCGCCAAAAACTTGACCGACGTAATCACACTCGTATAACTCAAGCGCACGTATCGTTCAAAGTATCGATCACACGAGGACTTAATATGTAATCTATTAATTTTATGAGGTCAAATGATCACTAGTATCTAACAGGTTGATTGATTTATTTGAAATTGTGATGATTTTAAACTTAAAAACAAGTAAATAAAATTACTCAAAATTAAATTAAATAAAATTCAATATTAAGAAACTATCCAGGGTTGTGAATCTTTCCAATATCTTTTAAAAGATGAAGTGGTTATTTCATGTTTGTGTAATATATCAGTTTACTAACCTGGAACACGAAATTATGCAAAGGCCTCTGTCGATGGTCAAATGCAACTACCCAGTATAACCCAATTGAACCATATGTCTATGTCAACCAAATTACCTGGATTCATTAAGATTAAGTTCCAATTGTGGCTACCCCCGCCTGACAGGTATATGTCTATCCTGTAAGGAAATCTATTAAAGGGTTATCTATCCTCAAGGAAGATCGTGGGCTACTAAGTCTAAGGCTGAAACCTAAAATTCATTTGTCAAGTTTATTTTAGATTTACCAGATCAATCTTATTAGTGGCCAGTTAACAAGACGCATTAAGCTTAAGACTTAATAAGTAAACCTTTAAACTAACCAAACTATAAAATAACCCACTATAAACCAGTGATATTAAAATTCATCACAACCTCAGATAACTAACTTAGTTCTGACACAAAACTAGGGCTAGTAAAAACTTATAAATAAAAGACATAAAGTAAAATGCTGAAAAGTAAATGCGGTAAAGTAAATACTGAAAAGTAAAATTACAATAAAATAAAATAAAATACTAGGGTTAAGGGATCTACTTTTACCACTACTATTTTAGATATCTCCCTTAATATAATATATTAACTTGTGATAACTGATGAGCGGAAAATATATCAATATTTACTGCCCCTTTTACTTAATATTTTGTTTAGTTTCTCGGGTTTGATGAACGTTTTGATGTGTTTTAGTTTATTTTGCAGATAAAATAATATTGGGACACAATGAAATCATTTAGGATGAAATGTGGGTCACATAAGGGCAAAAATTTGACTTGACATATTAATTTTGGAGATTGGAAACTTGAAAGGGCGTTTTAACGAAATTCCAATTTTGGAAATTCTAATTTTGTGCATCTGTCGTATTTTGAGCATAGCTTTTTACTCTGATATCAGATTGAGCTGATTCAAGTTGCAGATTAAATAAGACTCAAGGATATACAACTTTGAAAGACAAACTAATTTCGAATTATTAAGATTTCATGCCCGAAATTGATGAACCATATAGAAGTGTGTTGTGTGTAATTATTAAAGTTATTTTCAAAGCAAAAAATAAATTTATAAATAAATAATAAAAATTATCAAATCACCACCAAATATGATAAGCAATTAGTGGAGCAATTAATATTGGATTTGGTGGAGCAATTAATAATGGATTTGGTGGAGGAATTAGTGGAGCAATTAATAATGGATTTGGTGGATGATTTGATGGAGACAAAATTTTGCCTATAAATACCAAGCCATTTCATTTGTAAATTCATACTTTCTTCTAAGGAATTCCTTAAGAATACTAAGAAGATTGTATCTTGTTTGTTTATTTACAGCTTTCAGTAATTAATTTCCGCTTTCGCACTTTCTTTCCTTTACTTTTCAGTTTTTACTTTCCGCAATTTACTTTTACGCACAATACTTTTCTTTCTTTAATTTTCAGTTTTTACTTTTCAGTAATGAGGAGGTAACTCCCCTTTGCTGGGATAAAAGGTAAAACTTTTATTACTAATATTTAGATTAATCTCCCTTAATTATAATATATAAACTAGTTAAAACCTGACTAAACGATGATACTGCCATATTGGTCGGTTGGTAATTATTTAAATTGGTTTTAACCTGACTAAACTGGATACCACCAGATTGGTCGGTTGGTAATTAATTATTAATTTGACTAAATCTGGATACCGCCTATATGGCTGGTTGGTAATTATCATGCAAAGTTAATATATTATATTAAAGGAGATATCTAAAATAGAAGTAATAAAAATAGATCATTTTGTTGGACAAAATGACCCATAGCGTCACTATTTGCACAGATCATTGTGTTGTTGTAGCAAATTAACTATGTGACAAGGAAATTGCACTATCATCATTTGTGATTAGATCACCATAAATATATAAATGAAGAGAGGTCCATATGATTAGTTCCTGGATTGAGAATGATATGAGATAGTATCAGTCCGCGAAGGATTAATCATTAAATATCCCTAGTTGTAGTATTGTCGAGACTGGACATCGATAATGCGGAATAGGCTAGTATTGCACTTGTGCGCGTTCTGAGGGCACAACGGCATAGTTCTCATATATATAAGTATAGGATACTTATGCAAGTGCGATAGGAGGTTGTGTTTCACCGATGATACGGGAAACAGCTTCGCTCTGGATAGACCCCTCGGAATCCCATTGGTATTATGACTATGTGTCTATGGGAGGCCGAAATCAAGGTAGGTGTGTATAGTCTTAACCTGAGACTTACATCGCTAATACTTACGATAATCGATAGACTTTGGTCTTGGTGGTACAGGGCTTTAACCGGTTCTGCGTACACCACTTCTGGGTTTATCAGAGAGTCGTAGTGTATTGGGTGTGATGTCAAGACGGAAGTATCACTTCAGTCATAGTGGAGATGATGTCACGCAGGATACGGTACTAGTGCTCTTGAGTGTTGCGCAACCAATCGGGATATTATGACCAGGTCATGAATATCCGATTATAGAGACTAGGTTACCAGACATCCGACATGTGCTTCGGACGTGGCAGACACTTATCCAGCCCCAGCCCTAGCACTTGACTATCCGATACTGGACCGATATACACAATACAATGGTATACTACGCTTGATACAGATCTTAATATTCTTAAATGGATATGTCCGGAGAATTGGGTAGACTTGGTGCTTTGCTAGGAGTCGACCTTGTCTTGTAAATTGGTATAAACGTAGTACGAGGTACTTACATGTTCGGATAGTCCGACGACCAATTTGACTGCCAAGATATCCGGGGATCTCATGGGTCGCTTCCCAAAGATTCACCGATGACGTATGACTCACACTTTTAATTAATCTGGGATTAATTAGATGAGAGAGAAAATTAATCTGGGATTAATTGCGGAGATATTTTATCTGGGATAAAATATCATTTAAAGAGAGAGACGATTAATTTGGAATTAATCGATTAATTAATATATTTGATATATTAAAGGAAATTGGATTTCGACGCGGAATTGAAATTAGATTTTAATTCGGGCGAACGAGTTAATTTAGAATTAATTCGTTAGCGACGTGAATAGTGATTTTGCTAGGCGTAATCATTTAATTACGACGCAACGGAAAATTCCTTAATGGAACACAAATAGTTCATCTATGATGAATCTATACCATTAATCTTCAAATACACAAGAAACTAGTAGATCAGATAGAGTCAGAAAACAACCTAGGGTATGGGTTTCTGATCTCACCCCATAAAGATGTCAATCTTATGGAGGTGTACCATCCTACTACGTTTTGAGGAATTGATACGAGGTATCGACTCCCTGTTATGGCAAAGTGCCATGAGTCCGAAATGGATTCAATGTATAACAACTATTTTGGATACTAGTTGTTGTACCACAAGGCATTGTGCCTATTGGTGCACTAAACGTCTTCAAGGAAGACATACATGGAAGGCAACATACCAACGTACAAAGCTGGGCTTTTGACAGAAAGGTATCGTTATCAACATTGTGTTAATAACGGTTCAACCTTTTACCTGTTGCCATGGTAAATCCATTTTAAAGATGCTTGAAGATAACTGTATATTTCATTTATGAAATGTGTCAGTTATAGATCAAAATCGCTTTCCTGAAAAGGAAACCTTTTGGAGGATGTTTACAACATCCTGACGATTTTGTATAACCGACAAACAAGGTTTGCGGGTTATTCGATCCATGTTTGGATTATTGCAAGCATAAGGTTCTTGGAACTGTCATTTTGAAATAATCATAATGGTTTATGATTTGACTCAAAATGAAATAATTCTTGTGTATATAAGGAGGTTAGTGGGAGAGCGCACTGACAGTGAAATTCCCATAAAGCTATTGTTGAAAGCTTGGCTTTCAATAGAAATTCTCCGTAGAATTTTGGGGAGTAAAAACCTTTATTCAAGGAATAAAGATCTACTGGGATAGATTTGGAGTTGTTAACACTCTCTGGGAATTGTACATTTAAAATGTACTTGATAGGGTGTCTCATACGCTTCGAGCATATGGAGTCACGATCAGGTCAATCCAAGTGATAGTCACTGGATTAAAGATTAAGAACATCTATTAGTATCTCAGAGAACTAAAGATGTTGTCATAAACTATGGAGAATGAGAACTTGAAGTGACTGGGATCACTGCTGCAAGTTTCCAAACAGTTAAATACTGTGGTACTATAAAGTTTGAATAACGGAACACTGAACTGGAAATATTCCGAGCAAGATAACTGTTGTCGAATAAACAACAAATGCGGATTATTGCTGCAACTGAGGCAGCAATAGAAGCCATTTGGATCGATAATAAATCTAATTAGATTAGATATAGTTCTGTTAGCGGCTGAGCTAGGCGTTAGCACATGCTAAGGAATTAAAGGTCTCATCGACGATCCAGATATATACTTCGATATTATCTGATTCGTTCGGATCATACATCGTGGCGATGTGATGATCGTATAAATCGCGTCAAACGATAATCAAACAAATCCGCTGACGAAACCCTTTCCTCAACAATTTGAGCGACCCGTACATAGTTCGGGTGTGGGACACTTGAGTGACTCGCTACGTGCCAAGTGGGAGATTGTTGGACAAAATGACCCATAGCGTCACTATTTGCACAGATCATTGTGTTGTTGTAGCAAATTAACTATGTGACAAGGAAATTGCACTCTCATCATTTGTGATTAGATCACCATAGATATATAAATGAAGAGAGGTCCATATGAGTAGTTCCTGGATTGAGAATGATATGAGACAGTATCAGTCCGCGAAGGATTAATCATTAAATATCCCTAGTCGTAGTATTGTCGAGACTGGACATCGATAATGCGGAATAGGCTAGTATTGCACTTGTGCGCGTTGTGAGGGCACAACGGCATAGTTCTCATATATATAAGTATAGGATACTTATGCAAGTGCGATAGGAGGTTGTGTTTCACCGATGGTACGGGAAACAGCTTCGCTCTGGATAGACCCCTCAGAATCCCATTGGTATTATGACTATGTGTCTATGGGAGGCCGAAATCAAGGTAGGTGTGTATAGTATTAACCTGAGACTTACATCGCTAATACTTACGATAATCGATAGACTTTGGTCTTGGTGGTACAGGGATTTAACAGGTTCTGCGTACACCACTTCTGGGTTTATCAGAGAGTCGTAATGTATTGGGTGTGATGTCAAGACGGAAGTATCACTTCAGTCATAGTGGAGATGATGTCACGCAGGATACAGTACTAGTGCTCTTGAGTGTTGCGCAACCAATCGGGATATTGTGACCAGGTCATGAATATCCGATTATAGAGACTAGGTTACTAGACATCCGACATGTGCTTCGGATGGGGCAGACACTTATCCAGCCCCAGCCCTAGCACGTGACTATCCGATACTGGACCGATATACACAATACAATGGTATACTACGCTTGATACAGATCTTAATATTCTTAAATGGATATGTCCGGAGAATTGGGTAGACTTGGTGCTTTGCTAGGAGTCGACCTTGTCTTGTAAATTGGTATAAACGTAGTACGAGGTACTTACGTGTTCGGATAGTCCGACGACCAATTTGACTGCCAAGATACCCGGGGATCTCATGGGTCGCTTCCCAAAGATTCACCGATGACGTATAACTCGCACTTTTAATTAATCTGGGATTAATTAGATGAGAGAGAAAATTAATCTGGGATTAATTGCGGAGATATTTTATCTGGGATAAAATATCATTTAAAGAGAGAGAACGATTAATTTGGAATTAATCGATTAATTAATATATTTGATATATTAAAGGAAATTGGATTTCGACGCGGAATTAAAATTAGATTTTAATTCGGGCGAACGAGTTAATTTAGAATTAATTCGTTAGCGACGTGAATAGTGATTTTGCTAGGCGTAATCATTTAATTACGACGCAACGGAAAATTCGTTAATTTGGAATTAGCGACCCCGAGCCCGGGATTGTTTGCGAGCGCATTCTCATTTCGAATTCGAGTGCGGCACGCAAGTCAAATCAAGCGTCAAATCGCTAGTCGCATCATGCGTCAAATCACTTGTCACTTTGAGTGATGTGACTTGACAAGATTGATTGATTGATGTGATTGATGGTGATTGATGGAAGTTGTTGAAGCATTAAGTGCTTGACTTTTTCCAAATGAAAAAGTGGTATATGGTTTTATTTTTTTTGGAAATTAAAAACACCTAATACACTTTACTTTTCAACAACTCTCTCTCTCACGTTGGTTCACAATTGTGGAGCCAAAATTGCTCACGTTTTTAAGCAACATTTTCTCCTCATCTCACGCCCTTGGAGGGCTTTCTTTCTTCTATTTTGAGCAGTGAGCTGCCGTGGAAATGGAGGAAGAAATGGGAAGCAAAGTGTGGTTTTGTGGTAAAACTAGAGTGCTAGCACACTCCGGGATCAATGCGAAGGTGATAGGGAAGTCCACCCATGAGTCGGGAACCATTTCGGAAAGCTTGGAGCTTGATTTTGGTGACCAAAAACAGAAAATGGAGGGCAGTGGGCTGTTACTGCGTGAGCAGTTCATGAAGGGCAGTGAGCTCGTTTTTGTTGCCCAATACGTCTCTCAACCGCTCGATGTAAGTATTCCGCAACTTCGTCGTTGTATTCACACATGTTTTTCATTGCTTGTTTGATCTTGGGACCTTAGAAACTCCAACAATGGCATCAAGAGCTTGGGTTAAAAGCATGAAAAAGTTAGGGCTTAAAATTTGGGCAAACTTGATTTTGAGCATGATAAAATAAATTGGATGGATTTGTATGCTTAATTGTGTTTGAATTGAAAATTGACATGGTCAATTTCAAGAAAATTGGATTGGATCTTTTTTCCCCCAAAATTCCACCTTGGCCGAAATTTGATGATTAAATTGTCTTGGGATTTTTTGATTTTTGACAATTTGATGTGTTGGAAATCATTCGGGATGATGATTTGATGTCGATTGTAGAATCAATTGGATTGAATTCGAATCGGACGTAAAATCCCCAAATTGCCAAGAATGATAATGAGCATGAAATTGGGTAAAATTGATTTGAGCATGCAATTATGAAATTGGATGATTAAGTATGCTTAATATGTTTTAATTGAAGATTGATTGGATCAATTTGATTAAAAATAGTTTGGAACAAATTTCCCCAAAATGCTTGTGTTGGCCGAATAGGTGTATGCCCTAAATGTCTTGGTATTTTGTTTTTTGATTCATTGGATGACTTGAAAACAATTGGGGATGTTGAATTAATGTTGATTTGGATTCAATTGGATTGGGTTTAAAGTTGGACATTAAAATCCCCTTTGGCCGAGACTTAATGTAGCATGTATATGGGTTTGATTTTAATCAAAATGTGTTGGACATGTGATGATGAAAATGAGCATGATTAATTGTATGAATTGATGTTTTAGAAATGTTAATTTGGGTGATTAATCATGATATACACTTTAGGTAATTAAATTGCGAAATTGGATTTGTGTAATTTAATTATTTGGGCTAATTTTGGAAATTGAGCTTGAATTGTTGTTATTGGGCTTATTGGGCTTTGTTGTACAAAGTTAGGTTTAGGCAAAATTGGTTGGATCCAATTGGGCCCAAAACCGCATCCATAAAGCCCAAATGCGACTATTGGACCTTTAAAGTTTAATTGGGCCTAATGGGCCAAGATTGATTTCTAGGCTTATGGGGTAACTCCCGGATTGGATTTTGGTTATTCGGTTTGACCCGAGTTGACCAAAAGTCCACGCCTTAAGAAATTAATTAAAAGCCCATTAGACTTTAATTAAATTAATATTGGATATTAATTGGGCTTTGAGACCCGTAACGATTAATTTGGAATTTAAGTCGTAAAGGTTCGTAAATAAAGTGTAAGATTTAATTTGGAATTAAATTAATTGGATTAGTATTAAATGCATATTAAATTGGATTTAATTATGTAGTTTAATTTGATTCGAGAATTCGTACTTTAAGTACTTATTCGCAAAAACGAGTTTGACTCGAACAAAATCAAATCGTTGTTTGAACATTGGATGATCACTAATTATCAGATTAATTAATTGGATTAGATTGATTGATAACATGCTTGAGTGAATACATGGTTGTGATGCATGAATAATGTATATCGGATGGATATTAGATGGGTGGGCAATTTTAGAAATTGTTGTAATAAATTCGATTTATTAAATTGGACCTGCGTGTCCAGCCTTATCACCTTCATTCTCTTTGTATTCTCTTCTCACCTATTCCCCTCCATGTAAATGAGGTTTCTTTAGAAGTGTAGTGTAACGGGTAGAAGTAATACAAGTGCTAGCTTGAGTGAGAAAGGGAGAGATTTGATATAGGATCAATGTGTTAAGTATCCATCCGCATACCATTATTATTTATTTTCATACTCGCTTTATTATGTATTTAAAATGCATGTTTAAGGGTGTATGATGATGAGACCTTAACAAAGATAATTAAATTGGTAGCCGAAAATCCCTCAATAAATATCAAGCGTTTATTTTCCTTCCATTGAGTGATTCTTGCTCAAGATCCGAGATTGGCAGGGGTTGTTGGCCAAAGTCAAGCCCTTGTCCGTCGAAGATGTATTTTAATCACGAGGCTTTGTTCCATATCGGTGTCGTGTCCAAGTTGTGGTTTGTTGGCCAAAGTCAAGACCACTTCTTGTCCATCGACATTGATTACGAAGCTTCCATGTCAATGGGTCCGCGCTTGACTGGGATCACTAGGTTTGTTGTGCCAAAGCCAAGGCCTAGTTGATTCAGAGGAAAAAGGTTAGGGTATATATTCGATATATAGGCATATATTAGATATATGTTTGGGACTTGGATGTCCACCTACTGGATCTAGGAGTTGGATGAGATCCAATTGATCTTCGAGATCTACCTAGTTAATTATCATACAATTTGTTGGCCAAAGTCAAGATTGTGTGACATTTAACGGGATCCTAGCCCACTAGGAAACACGGTTTCCCGAGTACTCGACAGAGGGTTAGAGGCTCGACGAAAAATAGTGGGAGGCAAGTATTGAATTTGCAACATTCGTTCGAATACTCGCTAAACGCGCTCATCTATATTTTACTCGTCATGTTAATCAAAAGTATTAGTTGGACTAATATTTTATGTTGTTTTAAAAATATATATAGTTGGACTATATACAAACTCATTCGATATATAGTTGATTTTATAATTGGATTATAGTAATCAATATAATTGAATTAAAAGATAGTTGATTTTATAATTGGATTATAGTAATCAATATTAAGATTATAGTTGATTAAATAATTGGATTATTGTAATCATTATAATAAATAATACCTTTATTAAAATTGATTAAATAGTTAGACTATTAAAATCTAGAAAGGATTTGAAAAGTTGAATATTTAAATGATTTAATTTTCATTGGGAATTAATAATAGGTTACTTTATTGGATAAAATAACTTGTTATATCTAGGCCCATAATTAAGCAAATAAGTAGAGCATAAAATCTTTGGAAGATTTATGTGATGATGACTTTAGTGCTTAATTTAATATACTTGACAATAAATCTATTTTAAAGTCAAAGTTTGCAATTGGGCAAGTTGCACAAGGTGCACATCATTTCGATATTCTAAAACCCAAGGCTTGGCCAAAGGTTTGTGAAATATTGAAAAGATAATTGACATATCCCAAAGTGACTACCATTTGGATATGGAAGACACGAAGGAATTAAAGAAAGGGCGAGGCTCTAACTTTAAAAATATTTGTCAAAGTTATGTTCACTACTAGTATTGAAATTGGATTTTAAATACTTAGTGTGGTACATAAAATATATGTATTGATGTTCAGAATCCGCTATGAGCTGGATACTGACTTCAAGCCGAGATTTCTCTGCGAATCGGAAACGGGACGAAAGTCGCTGTTTCGACCGTAGATACCTAAGTTTAGGAACTACCCTTTGGGTATGTACTTAAATTAGGAAATGTTATTATGTAACTAGTTTGACTAGAGACATTATCTCTATATCAGTGTTTAATCCGATGCGGATAAAACCTTTATATTCTAGAACACTAAGTGTTTCATTATATAAAGATGATACTGAGATAAATACATTAGATGTAAATAACAGAATTTATATTTTGAATATAAATAAAATCTCAAACATATAAAATGACAAATAAATAGCTCAAATTGATTTGATCAATAGAGACTTATTTGTGGTATTGTTGTCTAGGACACAATTAAACAAGACTCGTATATCCACACTTTTGAAGAGTGGGTACTAGGACTGATTTGACTATTCAAATAAGGTCTGCGAATCTAGTTTATTAGGTAAAATACCTAAAATACTATTTACTTGGTAATAGTAAAAGGGCCACCGATCAGTTAGCCCTATTCATGGTGAAGTAAGTGGGCCCATATCTAGCTAGGCTAGATGTGAACATGAATATTTCGTGACCTTAACGGATGTGGCATCACGTTGTGGTTATGTGTTTCTTTTGAAGAACACAGATCGGAAACTATTGAAGTTTCGACACGAAGTAAATAAACAGATCGGCTATAGTATTATTCCGCCACGATAAGACCGTAATGGAAAATACTTAAGCAGTAAGTTTCATACGTAATGAAAGAGTACGGTATTCTTTCATATGAGGACTCCTCCCGAGACACGTCAGTTAGACGGTGTGTCCGAACTAAAACCGAATTTTGTTGGACATGATAAGGTTTATCACGAGTCGCTCTGAGCTACTGTTTCCTTCAATAGGATATGTATTAACAGTGCAAAACTTATTTAGAATAAGGTTCCATATAAATCTGTTTGACAGATATCATATAGGATATGAACAGGAAAGAAACGGGGTTTCTCATTCCTGATAATTTGGGTATGCCAGGCATAACGTTTGGATGATACCAAACTAAAAGACCCAAATTGGATAAGTGCCAATATAGGTTATCCTAAGGGAAACCTTAAGTATAGTACTTGTAAATCTCACATGAGAACAATGTGATTGTTGCTCACCATGCGGTTTTCCTGAGAGGAATACCGATATGCAGTGGTCAGTGGGAGGATAGTGATACTCGATGAAAATCGGAGTAATACTGTTCAAGGCACGAAGTCCTTAATGGAACACAAATAGTTCATCTATGATGAATCTATACCATTAATCTTCAAATACACAAGAACTAGTAGATCAGATAGAGTCAGAAAACAACCTAGGGTATGGGTTTCTGATCTCACCCCATAAAGATGTCAATCTTATGGAGGTGTACCATCCTACTACGTTTTGAGGAATTGATACGAGGTATCGACTCCCTGTTATGGCAAAGTGCCATGAGTCCGAAATGGATTCCATGTATAACAACTATTTTGGATACTAGTTGTTGTACCACAAGGCATTGTGCCTATTGGTGCATTAAACGTCTTCAAGGAAGACATACATGGAAGGCAACATACCAACGTACAAAGCTGGGCTTTTGACGGAAAGGTATCGTTATCAACATTGTGTTAATAACGGTTCAACCTTTTACCTGTTGCCATGGTAAATCCATTTTAAAGATGCTTGAAGATAACTGTATATTTCATTTATGAAATGTGTCAGTTATAGATCAAAATCGCTTTCCTGAAAAGGAAACCTTTTGGAGGATGTTTACAACATCCTGACGATTTTGTATAACCGACAAACAAGGTTTGCGGGTTATTCGATCCATGTTTGGATTATTGCAAGCATAAGGTTCTTGGAACTGTCGTTTTGAAATAATCATAATGGTTTATGATTTGACTCAAAACGAAATAATTCTTGTGTATATAAGGAGGTTAGTGGGAGAGCGCACTGACAGTGAAATTCCCATAAAGCTATTGTTGAAAGCTTGGCTTTCAATAGAAATTCTCCGTAGAATTTTGGGGAGTAACAACCTTTATTCAAGGAATAAAGATCTACTGGGATAGATTTGGAGTTGTTAACACTCTCTGGGAAATTGTACATTTAAAATGTACTTGATAGGGTGTCTCATACGCTTCGAGCATATGGAGTCACGATCAGGTCAATCCAAGTGATAGTCACTGGATTAAAGATTAAGAACATCTATTAGTATCTCAGAGAACTAAAGATGTTGTCATAAACTATGGAGAAGGAGAACTTGAAGTGACTGGGATCACTGCTGCAAGTTTCCAAACAGTTAAATACTGTGGTACTATAAAGTTTGAATAACGGAACACTGAACTGGAAATATTCCGAGCAAGATAACTGTTGCCGAATAAACAACAAATGCGGATTATTGCTGCAACTGAGGCAGCAATAGAAGCCATTTGGATCGATAATAAATCTAATTAGATTAGATATAGTTCTGTTAGCGGCTGAGCTAGGCGTCAGCACATGCTAAGGAATTAAAGGTCTCATCGACGATCCAGATATATACTTCGATATTATCTGATTCGTTCGGATCATACATCGTGGCGATGTGATGATCGTATAAATCGCGTCAAACGATAATCAAACAAATCCGCTGACGAAACCCTTTCCTCAGCAATTTAAGCGAACCGTACATAGTTCGGGTGTGGGACACTTGAGTGACTCGCTACGTGCCAAGTGGGAGATTGTTGGACAAAATGACCCATAGCGTCACTATTTGCACAGATCATTGTGTTGTTGTAGCAAATTAACTATGTGACAAGGAAATTGCACTCTCATCATTTGTGATTAGATCACCATAGATATATAAATGAAGAGAGGTCCATATGATTAGTTCCTGGATTGAGAATGATATGAGACAGTATCAGTCCGCGAAGGATTAATCATTAAATATCCCTAGTCGTAGTATTATCGAGACTGGACATCGATAATGCGGAATAGGCTAGTATTGCACTTGTGCGCGTTGTGAGGGCACAACGGCATAGTTCTCATATATATAAGTATAGTATACTTATGCAAGTGCGATAGGAGGTTGTGTTTCACCGATGGTACGGGAAACAGCTTCGCTCTGGATAGACCCCTCGGAATCCCATTGGTATTATGACTATGTGTCTATGGGAGGCCGAAATCAAGGTAGGTGTGTATAGTCTTAACCTGAGACTTACATCGCTAATACTTACGATAATCGATAGACTTTGGTCTTGGTGGTACAGGGCTTTAACCGGTTCTGCGTACACCACTTCTGGGTTTATCAGAGAGTCGTAGTGTATTGGGTGTGATGTCAAGACGGAAGTATCACTTCAGTCATAGTGGAGATGATGTCACGCAGGATACGGTACTAGTGCTCTTGAGTGTTGCGCAACCAATCGGGATATTGTGACCAGGTCATGAATATCCGATTATAGAGACTAGGTTACCAGACATCCGACATGTGCTTCGGACGTGGTAGACACTTATCCAGCCCCAGCCCTAGCACGTGACTATCCGATACTGGACCGATATACACAATACAATGGTATACTACGCTTGATACAGATCTTAATATTCTTAAATGGATATGTCCGGAGAATTGAGTAGACTTGGTGGTTTGCTAGGAGTCGACCTTGTCTTGTAAATTGGTATAAACGTAGTACGAGGTACTTACGTGTTCGGATAGTCCGACGACCAATTTGACTGCCAAGATATCCGGGGATCTCATGGGTCGCTTCCCAAAGATTCACCGATGACGTATGACTCACACTTTTAATTAATCTGGGATTAATTAGATGAGAGAGAAAATTAATCTGGGATTAATTGCGGAGATATTTTATCTGGGATAAAATATCATTTAAAGAGAGAGACGATTAATTTGGAATTAATCGATTAATTAATATATTTGATATATTAAAGGAAATTGGATTTCGACGCGGAATTGAAATTAGATTTTAATTCGGGCGAACGAGTTAATTTAGAATTAATTCGTTAGCGACGTGAATAGTGATTTTGCTAGGCGTAATCATTTAATTACGACGCAACGGAAAATTCGTTAATTTGGAATTAGCGACCCCGAGCCCGGGATTGTTTGCGAGCGCATTCTCATTTCGAATTCGAGTGCGGCACGCAAGTCAAATCAAGCGTCAAATCGCTAGTCGCATCAAGCGTCAAATCACTTGTCACTTTGAGTGATGTGACTTGACAAGATTGATTGATTGATGTGATTGATGGTGATTGATGGAAGTTGTTGAAGCATTAAGTGCTTGACTTTTTCCAAATGAAAAAGTGGTATATGGTTTTATTTTTTTTGGAAATTAAAAACACCTAATACACTTTACTTTTCAACAACTCTCTCTCTCACGTTGGTTCACAATTGTGGAGCCAAAATTGCTCACGTTTTTAAGCAACATTTTCTCCTCATCTCACGCCCTTGGAGGGCTTTCTTTCTTCTATTTTGAGCAGTGAGCTGCCGTGGAAATGGAGGAAGAAATGGGAAGCAAAGTGTGGTTTTGTGGCAAAACTAGAGTGCTAGAACACTCCGGGATCAATGCGAAGGTGATAGGGAAGTCCACCCATGAGTCGGGAACCATTTCGGAAAGCTTGGAGCTTGATTTTGGTGACCAAAAACAGAAAATGGAGGGCAGTGGGCTGTTACTGCGTGAGCAGTTCATGAAGGGCAGTGAGCTCGTTTTTGTTGCCCAATACGTCTCTCAACCGCTCGATGTAAGTATTCCGCAACTTCGTCGTTGTATTCACACATGTTTTTCATTACTTGTTTGATCTTGGGACCTTAGAAACTCCAACACATTTTACCTCAACATTTTCTTTTATTGTACTTTTACTTTATTTACTTTTCAGCAATTTACTTTCGGCATTTACTTTTCAGCAATTTACTTTCAGTAATTTACTTTCAGCATTTACTTTCAGCATTTACTTTCATCATTTTACTTTTCAGCAATTTACTTTCCGCATTTACTTTTCAGTAATTTACTTTCAGCATTTACTTTCAGCATTTAATTTTCAGTATTTAATTTCAGCATTTACTTTCCGTCATTTACTTTTCAGCAATTTACTTTCATCATTTTACTTTATATCTTTTATTTTATTTAAGTTTTTACTATCTGTAAATATGTGTCGTAACTAAGCCAATTATCTAGGGTTGTGATGAAATCCAATATCACCGGTTTATAAGGGGTTAAATTATAGTTTGGGTAATTTAAAGGTTTACTTATTAAGTCTTAAGCTTAATGCGTCTTATTAACTGGCCATTAATAAGATTGATCTGGTAAATCTAAAATAAACTTGACAAAGGAATTTTAGGTTACAGCCTTAGACTTAATAGCTCACGATCTTCCTTGAGGATAGATAACCCTTTAATAGATTTTCTTACAGGATAGACATATACCTGTCGGGCGTTGGTAACCTTTATTAGAACTTAATCTTAATGAATTCAAGTAATTTGGTTGGCATAGACATATGGTTCAATTGGGTTATACTGGGTATTTGCGTCTGACCATCGACAGAGGCTTTCGCATGATTTAGTGTTCCAGGTTAGTAAACCGATATATTACACAAACATGAAATAACCACTTCATATTTTAAAAAGATATTGGAAGGATTCACAACCCTGGATAGTTTTATAAATTTGAATTTTCTTCAATCTACTTTCAAGCAATTTTATTTACTTGTTTTAATTTTAAAGTCACCACCCAATCAAACAATCAATCCATTAG
Organism: Zanthoxylum bungeanum; assembly: GCA_019454045.1. NCBI lineage: Eukaryota > Viridiplantae > Streptophyta > Magnoliopsida > Sapindales > Rutaceae > Zanthoxylum > Zanthoxylum bungeanum. The sequence goes on from SKCR01049065.1 coordinate 43,926, forward strand.
ATACTTGTAAACATTTAACTTCATAAATTGATAACAAAAGGTTTTAAGTCCTCGTGGGATCGATACTTTTTATACTACTTGAACGATACGTGTGGTTGCGTTATAAGCGTATGATTACGCACCGGTCAAGTTTTTGGCGCCGTTGCCGAAGACTTATTTATCTTTTACTATTAGTTTAGGGGTTAGATACGTTACTCGTATCTAATTTCTTTTTACTTATTGTTTTTATTTTCTTGTGTTTCAGGTTCTCAGAAACTACATAAGACGAACCAGAAGCTTTGAACTCCGACCGCTTGACCCAGAGATTGATAGAACCATCAGACAGTTGAGAAGGGAAAGGCGAGAAGGCCAAGAAGCAATCATTAACATGGAACCTGAACCTTTGAACATTGCACCACCAATTCCCATTCGAGACAGAACCATTCTGGTGGTTGACGGACTCATTTCTTGTATTGTACTTCCTCCCTTACCAGTAAATGCGGGTGACATCAAAACATGCATCCAGATGATTCAGCAGACAGTACAGTTTGGGGGAAGTGCAACTGAAGATCCTAATGCCCACATCAGCAACTTCCTGGAAGTTTGCGGTACTTTCAATTACAATCGAGCAGCGGAAGAAGTAATGAGACTGCATGTTTTTCCATATTCCCTGAAAGACAGAGCTAAAGCTTGGCTACATTCGTTACGAGCAGGTTCCATCACAACTTGGAACACTCTAGCCACCATATTCCTTGCAAAGTACTTTCCACCAGCCAGAACTGCAAAGTTGAGAAATGACATCACATCCTTCGTGCAACAAGATTCAGAATCCATTTGCGAAGCTTGGGAAAGATTCAAAGATTTACTCTGGAAATGTCCTCATCATGAGATCGCAAAGTGGCTACAAGTCCAAACCTTCTACAATGGACTTTCTAGAATAATGAGAACCATAATTGATGCTGCTGCTGGAGGAGCTTTGATGGAAAAAGGAGAAGATCAGGCCTGTGACCTAACTGAAGAAATGGATAACAATAATTCATTGTGGCCAACAGAAAGAAGCTTGATCCAACGAATTGCTGGAATTTATGAACTTGGAGCCAACACAACAGTGAATGCCAAGCTGGATCAGATTTGCAAAAATCTGGAAACTCTTAACATGAAAGTTAATGGTGGATCCACAAGTTCACCATTTGGAGGAGCACCTGAGTCAGAATCTTTCAACCAACATAAAGATATGGTGAATTATGTCAACAATTTCAACAGACAGGGGAACAATCCATATTCCAACACCTACAACCCAGGGTGGAGGAATCATCTCAATTTCGCATAGAGCAACAATTCAGGGCAAATGAACAACCCACCACCCGGATTCCAACAACAGAACAAAGGCTAGGAGCAGACAAATGAATTAGGAATAACAGAAGTGTTGACCCACTTGAAAAAGATAGAAGTAAAACACGACTCTCAAGCAGCAAGATATGATGCTATGTTTCAATCCCAAGCAGCATTAATTCAAAGTCAATCTGCTTATACTAAAGCACTGGAGAATCAAATTAGACAACTGGCCAATGTTCAGAGTTACAGACCGCCAGGTAACCTTCCTAGCAACACATAGACAAATCCAAGGAACATGGGAAATGAGCAATGTCATGACATCATGTTAAAAAGCGGTACTGAAATAAACAAATATGTTGGAGCCAAAACAACTGCTGAGGAAGTTCCAAAAGAAACAAAGCAACAGATGGAGGAAAAAGAAGCAAAGGAAAAAGAACAGATCATTTCACCTCCACCTTTTCCTCAGCGTCTTCAGAAGAATAAACTGGACTAGCAGTTTGCTCGATTCTTGGAGGTGTTCAAAAAGCTGCATATCAACATTCCATTTGCAGAAGCGTTGGAACAAATGCCCAGCTATGCCAAATTCATGAAAGACATTCTTTAACGAAAGCGGAGATTGAGAGATTACGATACAGTAGCATTATCAGAAGAATACAGCACCATCATTCAGAGAAAACTTCCTCCAAAGTTGAAAGATCCTGGCAGTTTCACTGTTCCTTGCACCATAGGAGAACATGACTTCGGTAAGGCTCTGTGTGATCTAGGTGCGAGTGTTAACTTGATGCCTTTTTCTATTTTCAGGAAATTGCAGATTGGAGAAACAATGCCAACTTCAGTCTCTCTACAACTTGCTGATAGAATGCTCGTATTTCCAAGAGGAGTAATTGAGGATGTGCTGGTCAAGGTTGACAAATTCATTTTCCCAGCAGATTTTATTGTCCTTGATATGGAGGAAGACGGAGACGTGCCAATCATCCTCGGGAGACCATTCTTGGCTACAGGTCGAACCATTATTGATGTACAAAAAGGAGAATTAACCATGAGGGTACATGACCAAGAAGTAACATTTAATGTTTTCAAGGCCATGAATTTCCCAGATGATGAAAAGAATGAGGAATGTCTTAGACTTGATGTGATACATAGTACTGTTCAGAACTCTGATGAAATGAAAAGTTCTACTGACAAACTTAAAGCATGTCAATTGCCTGTGGAGCCTGAAGATAAAGCGCACTGCGTACTGAAGAAGCCTATTCTTGCACTACAAGCAACAGAAGAAAAAAAGTTCCACCAGCTCAACGAATTGGAGGAATTTCACATATAACCTTTTGAGGATGCCAAATTGTACAAAGAAAAGGCAAAGAAGAGACAGGATGAGAAGTTAGTGCGCATACAACTAGAACCAGGGCAGAAGGTAATGTTAAATAAATCAAGGGTGAAATTCTTCCCATGGAAGCCAAAATCACGGTATTCAGGTCCATTTGTGATCACCAAGGTTTTACCAGACAGAGTCTTTGAGATATATGATCCCGACTCCAACAAAACATTCAAGGTTAAAAACAAGCGTGTCAAGCACTACTGGGGAGAATCATTTGAGCGACAAAAAGAAAGTGTCACACTTTCAGATCCAGCCTAACGTTCGAGAAGTCACGTCTAGCTGACGACTTTAAACTTAGCGCTGGCAGGGAGGCAACCCATGCAATTTGTGTATATATTGTGATTTGGTGTGATTTAATTTGGTGTGTTTAGTTTTTGCAGATTAAGTCATTTCATGATGGAAGAAGTTCTCACAAATCTTCACAAGCAATTTCCTTCTCTCCCTTAAAACTCTTTGATGAAAGTCTACAAAGCTCGCTTGGAACGGATGAGACTACTAACGATCCATGGTGTTTCTAATGACACTCGTTGGGTAATTAAAGCACGGGTCCGATTGGCAGGTGAGTCTTCTGACTCTTTTATTTCACATCTGCCTGGTTTTGGAAGAAGCACCTATGCAAAGAAACGTAGAGCTAAGCAAATGGGTGTTTGTTATAAATGTGCACGCTGGAATTGGAATACTCGTTGTCATTCTTTAGGAATGGTGTCTGATAATCACGAAGATAAAATTAAATTCATTAGGGATGGCTTGAGTAAGGAGTCTGTATAAGATATATCTTCAACTCTTGAGACGCATCCCAGTGGATATGTTCATATAGCCATCCGCAAATTACATACACAATTCCAAAAAGAAAGACAACAGTTAAGTCTCGGGAATCTGACTCAAAAAGACCTTGTTTGCCAATTTATAAGAAAATTATATGGGAAGCTTATCCCTGACGCATAGACGTCAATCAAGCCGCGAAGTTTCTTGTACATATTATATCTCTTTGTCTTTTCCTAATAATTGTGATTTTTTTTTTGTTTTCTTTTATTTTCTCCGATAGGATCCATACCTTTTTTACTATCACGATTTATTTTACTGTTTAACTAATAATTGTCATTTGGCAGGTACTAGTGCTATTATTTTACTCACCCTTTTCAGGTGTTATAAATTCAACTCATCATTGAACTTTTGAAGACATCCCGAGTAAAACATGGAAGCCACTTCAAGAAGACGAGTTGAAAATATCTGTGTGTTTTGTGGTACTAGTGTTGGTGTTAAGCCACAATATGTAGAAGCAGCACATGAATTGGGTCGAGTCTGAGCTGCAAGGAATATGCACTTAGTATATGACAGAGGTAATCTTGGACTTATGGGGATCGTTTCAAAGGCTGTACAGGAAGAGG